>JAUANT010000020.1:0-25978 GCA_030770115.1 Daphnia galeata | reverse complement strand
ATCTCCATTCCATTAGGAGTCCCTAAGAAATGGGATTGCAAATTTCACTGTAAATATTTTGGAAAATGGAACTTGAAAAAAATGCAGATCACCTAGTCCTAAAAATGCTTTCGCGAAACATAGCTCATTTTTGCATTGAAGAATTCCCAGACATCTAAGAAACTAATTAGTTTCTTCCATACTTCTGTTTTCTAAAAGGACCCACCCCCCCCCCCCATCTCAATGGTCAGGGATTGACGTGACCAAAAAAGAACTTGGTTTTCGTGATCTCCGTGTAAGTTGGGGGCGATTTCACATGTCCATAGAAAATAGTAGATTTCGATTACTCAAAATTAAGTGGCGGAAAATATCTTTTCTCCGCCTCCTTGTGGGAGGTGTTCGTAAGCTATCGAATTCGATTAATAGATAACCAAAACAATTGATTGGTAAACCGTAGTTTTTTGGGCCTAAACTCGGGGTTCTGGGCTAGGAGGGTCACCCATATTCCCCGAGTTTTAGTGCTACCAAACGGGGAACGGGGGTAAACAAAAATCGATTAAAGCTCGGGGAATGGACTCGTGGGTTGATATTCTCCTCTTCAGATTCATCACCTTTTTCTCCCTGTTTTTTGAACGACTAAAATATTAATCAATCACCAGCTGGTTTTAATAGTTGACAATCCGCACTTAATGCTAAATTTATTTTGTAATGCGTAACTTAGCACTTAAGTACTCAACATTTTTTATTGAACCAGAGACGATGATTCATTGGTTTTCCAACGTTGGCTGGGGAGAACCCATCAAATGTCCTTGTTGTTCCCACCCATTTATTTATGACCAACAAGAAAGGATTTTCCATTCTTCCAAGTCCCACCAAGCCAATTTTGCGTCAAAAGATGCAAATTCTCATCATTGGAGCTCAGCGTCATCAACATTACAAGCGTTACCAGCAGTAAATGGAACATTGGAACACAATCTGGCAAGTAAGTGGAAAATATTCAACGCATTTATATTTTTCTCTCCTAAACATTACATTACGTTCTGTTTATAGGTTGGCTATGAATCCGATCCCGTCATGCAATTCGCTCAAGGATACGAAGATTTTCTCCAATTTCCACTCCAACCTCTGATGGATAATCTCGAGTCTCAAACCTACGAAGTATTTGAAAAGGATCCCGTCAAATACACCGAATACCAGAGCGCCATGTATCTGGCCATTCTTGATTAAGTTCCACTGGAGAGAAAGACACCAAAGTCATATAAGTTTTTCTACTCATTTTCTATTCTTTTAATTCCTGTCATTGAATATTCTTTTTAACAGAACATTGATTGTTATCGGTGCTGGACGAGGTCGTTTGGTTAGAGCTGCCTTAACTGGCGCAGAGAAAGCTGAACGTCACATTCGTGTCTACGCAGTCGAGACAAATCCCGATGCCATAGTTACGTAATGGATTAATCAATTCTAGTTTAAATGTCATCCCATTTGTATTAATCGATTTTGTTTTATATTCGACAGTCTTCAGTGTCTAGCCGACGCAAGAGTGGGGAGATCGAGTCACTATAGTTTCCTGTGATATGCGTGACTGTGATGCACCTGAAAAGGCCGACATCCTAGTCTCGGAATTACTCGGATCATTTGGAGATAATGACCTTTTCAACAGAGTGTCTGGACGGCGCCCAAAAAATTCTTGAAAGGTGCACACATTTTATTAGTTTAGTGAATAACTGGGTATCAATTCATTGAATCATTTCCAGACGATGGTATCAGCATTCCTTCGAGTTACACTTCCTTTTCTGGGACCCATTCAGTCTTCCAAATTGTTCAAACGAAGTGCGATCCTGTCGCGAGCGAGACAAACCTTATTTCACGTTTTTCGAAATGTCCGTATGTTCACTTTCGCAACAGAACGAACCGGCCTGATCCACAAGCGTTGTTTACCCATCCAAACAGAGGTGAATGTTTAAAATTAATAGTATTAAGTAGAAGAATTTGAACTAACATTTGACCATTAATTTGATAGAAATGCCGATAGACAGCACCCGTTATGAAGTTCGAAAATTTCCTATCAAATGCGATTCGTTGCTTCACGGTTTCGCTAGCTATTTCGGATTACTGAACCGCTAGATGTCAGTCGCTATAGTTCGTGTCTGTCTTCAGAAAAATGGCTGTTCAAGCATCTGTACTTTATGGTTCAAGTTAACGTGATTTACTTCTCTCGTGTTAGTACCTACTTGACTATAAACTATATTTTTATTTACTTATGATTGTATTTTTGACTAATTTTAGGGGTGACAAAGGACAATAAAGTTTTCCTGATCTTGAAATTCCACTCCAGATTTCACCGACGAGTAAACTGCAATGGCACGTGAGAAAACTAGTCTAGCATTAACGTTTCGACGCAGTTTCAAGGTGAATTTATTCTTCCCTCATGAATGTTTGCTAGCCAAGAAAATATTGCCAATGGCAATCTTTCAACATTTGTTGTGACATTTTATCTCTGCTAATCCAAAGATCACTCAATGTTCACACTTTTTCAGGATGTTTCCTGGTATATCAGCTGTGGAGTGTGGATCATGTACTAGTGTTGCTGCAGTTCTTTTCACAATAACTAGGTAATTTACACTAAAATTGTATCTATGCAATCTATATATTCACTTGTCTAATTGTTAGTTTTGAACTACAGAATGTGGCATCGTAAATGGAGAGACGTGGTGTGAACTGGGACTTTGAGGTTCTTCATGGTTATGGCTTTGGAGTATCACTTCTCTTCTGTTTCTCGTTCTGTCAACTCTGGTGTCAACAAATTCACCTTCAATGGAACTGAATGGAAGAAGATGACGAATCAGATTGGCGGCAACTTTAATCTTCATATATTTTAAAAATTGAGTGCATATTTTGGGCTCCCTTCTTTCCGTGGCCCCGTTTCCCCCTTGCATACATGTGCCCGTGGTTGGTCATTCTTCCACTGTGATCAGCAGCTTGTGGTTGTTAGAGTACTGGTCGAACGGGGACTTGCAAGCCTCATGATTCAATGATATCTTTGGAGGTCATGGGGCTAAGCAGGAATCTTAGGTATGACTATCTCTCTCGAAAAACACTTGCCCTCTTCGTCACTATTGTCCACTTTTATTGGGCAAGGTAATCTCCCTGGTCTGCTGGTAGTCAATTATGGCAGGGTCTATCCTCCCTGTCTAGTTGACTTCCAATGCAGTACACGATTGCGCAACCTGATTCCTACATGATCTCATAGGAGTGATGCAATCGATAACTGCTAGATCACACAGCTTTCTGCACCAAACAAATAGCACCTATATGTTTGTTATCGCGGTTGAGAAAGCAACAGGGCCCCCCCGTGTGGGGGGGCATAAATACTATTGTAATATATACAATTATAATTTCCCTAGACTATAATATATGAATATTACATTATTAATCTTTTAAATCTAATGTATTATTTATTTGAATTTATAAATATACAAACTTGCACATATCCAATCTGTACAAATAAATATATGAACAAAAACAGGCAAAATTCACAAGTGTTTGTTTGTAGGTAATGCAGCAAGTTTCACAAGTTTTGTTTCCAAGTATGCAGCAATAACAACAAGTTAGGCTGAAGGATAACCTGATGTCAAAACACCTTGTTCTCGATTTGAAGACCTGTAAAGAGAGAATGAAATCAATTAGACACAAAAAAAAAAAATAATACATAGCTTTGAAATTAATGTCAATACAAAAGTATTTCTTCAAGTACATCAATGAACAATGGAACATACATTTAGACACCCAGAAAACTTAATAGAATAAATAGAAAAAACAAGTTAATGAAGAAATTTAAGTAAATTTAATTTTTAAGTTAATCAAGAAATTTAGCAAGGGATTTTACATCATTGAACAAAATTTACATCTAAATACCCATTTTGGAAAGTTTACTCTATGAAAAATTAGTTCCCTCTATAAAAAAATTGTTACCTGTTTTAGCTGGATGATTACAATTAAGCTAAACTAGAAGTGAAGAACTTTCCCACTTGCTGAAAGGACCTGGATGTTCTTTTGTTTGCATGCATAATAACCAGCATGTAGTTGTAAGTTGTTGATTCACTGCTGAGGGAACAACTTGATGACGGAAACAGCTTGGTCTGGCTTTGAAGACCTGTAACAGAAAGAATGAAATCAATTAGGCACTACATTGAGCATTAAAAATGTCAATACAAAAATATGTTGCAAGCTTGTTTTTATCTATTTGAAGATGAAATATTGTGAAATGAAATCATAGAATTAATTTGGATAATGGATATCTATGAAAAATGGAACATTCATGATAAGTTGTAAACACCCATTTTAGAAAACTTAATTGAATTAATGGAACAAACAAGTTAACTAATTTAATCGAGAAATTTAGCAAGAGATTTTATGTGGTCATCAATGAACAAAATTTACATCTAAAAACCCATTTTGGAAAGTTAACTCTATGAAAAACTAGTTATCTCTATAAAAAAAAGAGTTACCTGTTGTGGCTGGATGATAGCAATACCGATTGAAAGCTAAACTAGAAGTGAAGAACTTGCCACTTGCTGAAAGGACTTGGAAGTTGAAAAACCACACAACACTTAACTTATTTTGAAGGCCACTATCACTCGACAATGTTGGCTGCCATATAACAACGAACATGCAACAGAATGCAGCATTTTCAAATCAACTAGAAGAACGATCTCCAACATGGCCGTCACAGCGTCATGGAAAGTCGGAAACGAAACAGGAATGGTTGGCATTTGGCAATGATGGTTTCATGGTTGCCAGATGTCACTTTCACTTCCTGGCCGAGTTTTCGCTTTTAAATCCACAGGCTCATTTATAGAACAATCCTGAATTTATAAAAGAAATAAAACATTGATTGAACATGACTTTTAAAATTTAATATAAATATGATATAAATAAATAGAAGCAGTCAACTGTTACCCAGTGGTGACGAAAAAAAAAGTAGAAGATGAATGGGTGATCCATTCCAGCCATCCAACAATGTCCTGAAATTCTGACAATGATCATCCATTTCGGCATTTCCATAGTTGATAAAATCATGTCCTGAAAACAAAATAGATAGAATAATTAACCATAATTCTGTACCCGAAATAATAACAAAAAGAAAACTGTCAGCTAAATATCTTCAAGGCTTAAATAAGAAAAATATCAATTAAATAGTTTCTAGATAAATATGACAAGAATAGCTAATAACTAGCAAATAACTATGAATGAAAGCAATGTTTATCAAAAAATAGGTCACAACTATTACCCCCTGGATTCCAGAGCCTTATTAACCCCTGCCACCAGAGGGCCACCATGTAAAGCATAGGCAATGAATGACAGCTGTAAGGCTGGCTATTTGTAGTCTGCCTAAGTTTTAAAATAAATTAACTGAATTATATTTATTAATTGATTGAAAAGTGTTTTGTTCAGAAGTGATATTGTCGTGCAAGAATGTGTGGATGTTAAGCAACATTGTTTATCCATTGCCAGATGGCCATGTTGTTATTGTTGTCACAGTAAGAATGATTGTGGAGTTTGTTTCATTAAATTTCATCATTTTTACAGGGAGCTTAATAACATCAGCACGGTCTGATAAATCATCACAGACCCACTGGTTAGAGATGCAGTTTTTCACACTGAAATTTTCCGTTATTAAGCTCCTAGTAAAAATTATGAAATTTAATGAATTAATTCCATCACAAATAAGCTAAAACCTTACTACGGTTGTGTCATTATGTAATACTCTTGTTTAACTTTCATTTATTAAATTTGTTCTCATTAAAGCAATGTCAGTAGAAAAATACTTATTTCAAGATTTCTTTCTTCCTTCTTAAAAGTTAAATTTATGAAGTATTGAGAAATTAAGCCTTAAGTATTTACATGGGTATCTATAAACAATGGAATATATAGAAAATCATTTTAGAAAGCTTACTTGAATCAAAGAAAAGTTAACTTACTGGAACAAGAAATTTAGCAAAAGAATTTATGTGGTCATCTATTAACAGGTATGCATCTTAAAACACATTTGGGAAAGCCTAGTCTAGACAATGAAAAACAAAAGTTACCTTTTGCGGCTGATAATAGCAATTGAAACTTTGACTAGAAGAGAAGAACTTCCCCACTTGCTGAAAGGACTTAGAAATTGAGAAACGACTCAACACTATTTTGAAGGCATTGTACAACTATCACTTTCGACAATTTATATTCACTAACTCACTGTAAGTTGTCTGCCATTTAACAAGGAACATTTCGCAATAGAAAATGAAACATTTAAGTCAATTCGATCTCCAACATGGCGTCATGGCTCATGTGCCTCATGAAATTCACTGGAAAACCACCATGACAGTTGTTGCCATAGCAACATAACGACAACCAGCCGAGTAACAGGGGCCATCTGGTGATGATTTGAGGAAGTAACGTAACTGATGAACGAAAATATTTGATTTTTAAAATTCTAGTTAGAAGTTGTTACGGAACTAATTGAGGTTAAATCTGGATTGGCTCTGACTATGCACTGGGGTTTGGCGATATTTTTCATAGAAATTTGAGATATCGTTGATTCTATCTTGTGTATAGGCAAAAGAGTGTCTCAAAACAGAACAACGGAAAATTTGAAAATCATGTTACTTAAAAGTATATAGCGTTAACAAACACGTGACGTTATTTTAGTGAACTGGAATAGATGTAGATATCTAAAAATTGTTTCTCTCTTTATTTATGCTGGCATCCCTGGCGGGTTGCAAGGTTCCCGTAGGAATCCAAAAAAGCATTATAATTAATTTTAAGTTTTTTAGTAATGTATAGAGGCTTAGCTAATATTAGCACCGCGATTAATTGATGTCTCTAAGTTTTATAGTTAATATATATACATGTAGCTAATACTAAATCCGTGCGTCTTTGGTGCGCCGGGCTTCGCCCCAGCAACCCACGCAGACGAGCTGCCCCTAGCAGACGACTTGCCTACTTTTCACAAGACGAAAGTGATCATATATTTTGTTGAAAAGTAGGCGAGTCGTTTGCTAAATGGATCACATTTTAAGGACCTCCCACTAAATATAGCGGGAGGTCTGTTTTAGAATGGGAGGGGCCTGTTCAAACTTTAAACTCTGATAACGTACCGATAAATTGATTTAAAAATAAAAAAAAAATACTGTCAGAATCGATCTTTGGCATGTCCGTGGCAAGGCTAATTAATTTGTAATCAAGATAACGTAAGTGATCACTTTATTGCAAATTATTACGAAAAAGCAGAGACTTAGAAAACTATGCTAAACCAGTAACGGCAAAGAATGTTAATGTTCGAAGGGTACAATAATCTTCGACAAGGTGAGTCATGCAGCTTTTCAGTTTACTTTATTACATTATTGATCTATGACCCGGAAATATCACCGAAACTTAAACTATTAATTAGGTATGTATGTAAATAGTGTTAACTCTTGATTATCTTCTGTTCTAAATGATTTTTTTTTACTTAACGAATTTCATGATAAATAATTGTCTCAACTTGCTTGGAACTTGAAATTGAATTTTGCATTTGGTAGACCATTGTTTCTTTCGAGGAAAGAAGAAGATGTTGCAATTCAAAAAAAAAATCTATTTGAACAAATTTAGATAGTTTATTTACGGGAAACGAAATATGTTAACGTTTGGATTAAGGCCTTTAAAATAAAATAAAAGAATTCTAGAAATTTCATAACACGAAGCGCATTTTTCACCAACAATTTTGTTTCCGTCTTTCTTACATTGAAATTATTTTGTTCTAGTTTTTTTGAAAAAGAATTTATTTATTGTTATATACTTATGGTTTTGCATGACTTCCAAAGAATTAATTATTGTCAATAAATTATTTTAATTGCTTCTGTTGTTTGTTATATTGTATCACAATAGTCATCATTTGTATGTGCTACCATTAAAAGGTATTAAGAATTTAAACCATTACCGTTTCATTCAGCATTTTTTTTCTAATGTTCGTCACTTGGGAGTGAGTTGAAAAAGTAAAGTTTCATTTAAAAAAAAGATCCAGAGAATAAGCAAAGATTATTATGAACCTCCCAACCTTTTTGTATCCCATTTCACATTCAATTCAAGTGAGACTTCCAATTTTATTTGCAAACGCCCTTTTCCGAGGGGTTCGCACCTCAAAAGAATCTCGTACATTTGCCCGAGAAACGATTCTGGAATCCCAAATCAGAATCAAGAATCATTGAAAATGACGGCAGAATTCCAAAATGATTCAAGAATCAGAATCTTTCAAGTCAAAAAAAGTATTTTCCAAATGTCGATAATACATGGTTTTAAAAAAATTGGTCATATGGTTTTAAAAATAGACGCCAGAATCTTTAAAATTGACGCCAGAATCTTTGATATTGACGCCAGAATCTTAAAAATTGACGCCAGAATCAGAATCCGATTCTGGCGTCTCGTACACCTGGCGGCCGAGTTGCGAACCCCTCGCCCTTTTCTGAACGATTCCGAATAAATTAGGATCAGTTAAACAAATTTTACAATAAACTGTTCAATATTATGTATGAGAAACTGAGAATAACAGGGTTTATAATTCTAGTCTATTATCCAAGTTTTCTAGTTCCTCTAAATTTTAAAAGAAATAGCAATTGCTTAGCCTATACTTATTTTATCCATTCGAAGAAATAGAATAACAGATTTCAATCATTTGTTCGTCCGAAAGGGTTAACATATTTATTAGCAACTATATAGACTTGACATGATTAGAAATTAAGGGCATGATATGCTCCTTAGAAAAAAGCTTAACTGCATCCGAAAAAAGTTGAAAAATTTGTTGAAAGTACAAAATTAATCAATTTTTGGATTTGGGGAATTAAAAACAAAAAACACCACTGTCGTCGCTGGCATCCGATTCATCGTTGTGATCTTCATCTTGCATAAAATTTACCCAATACTGTAAATCATATGTTTCTTCACAACTTCTGTTAATCTTTAAATAAAAAGATTATTTTTGGTCCATTAAAGAAAATTTACATTGGTTTACCTTGATAATCGTATCAACGAAGCAGTTGAAATTTTCTTCTTTCATTTTAATGTTTTTGAAGCTGATCGTTGTGTCTTTCAGCAGCAATTCATTTACCATTTGAATGTAGTCTTGATGCGGAACTTGTTCTATTGCTTTTCCCACATTTATGATTAACTTGAGAAAATAGATATGGTATGAAACAATACTGATAATAAATTGTATATTACTTACTTTTCCTGATGGAGTGATCAATGTCATGATTTCTTCTTCTTCAATCCAATCGGAGAAAATTCCTATAAAATCTGGATAATGAAAGGTAACATTTCTATACGCTTGGTGGTATATAGCTATCAAATAGTTTTATTTTTTTTACCAATGCGTTGTTCAGAAGTACGATCCATTGATTCGATCTCTTCAAGAGATTTATAGTTATACGTAATGTGCGGAAAATGTGTGATGATTTCATAGTCATTGATGGGCACACTTTCAATCTTTAACAATTAATCAGTTGTAATTAATATTATCCTGTTATTGTATTATGAAATACCCGTGTTTTAGAATTAAGAGTTATCCCTTTGGCTGTCTTCATCTTACTATCATGTTCAGTTATGTCGGAGACGACAGCGTTGGTAATAACGTAGATGTCATGTTCCTGTAGAAAGAAATTATACAAATTAATTCTTTGGTTAAGAAAATGTTGACTAAATGTACTTACTTGTAATTCTATGTTAAAACGTAATGCTTCTTTACCCCATGATTGTCCTAAAAACTCAATTCCTTGATGATCGATCCAGTTTGTTATCTGATAGTTAACGCCATTTTGGTTTATTTTCATGAATTTAAATGTTACCCGAGCATGCAAATCATATCTTAATGAATAAACAAAAAAATTATTTTATAGTGCCAGTCTACAGTTAACGTATACGTTTTAATTGAGTATATTAATTGTTTTACTTACGTATGATTAGGCGATATGATGGAACTAAGTCCAAGATCTCCATTTTTAGATTTTTTTGCTAGCTCTGCTGTTTCTCGATGTTTTCTTCAATCGTGCGTTTTACTGCGATAGAGGAACTCATGGTTGCTACTTTTGCAGAAGAATGATCCTTCGCCAAAGTATTAAAACGCTTTGAAATTTAAAAAAAACGTAAAGCTAACGATTTTTTTTAAAAAAATCGTTAGCTTTACGTTTTTATTTCGAGGAAAACTTCAAAATCGTTGTGAAACGTTAAATTTAAACAATCAATGTCGTCGACGAATTAACGTCAATATTGAAAATGGAAAAGGTTGTAACATTTGACTTCAGTATAGTTTTCATCGTTCTTTCGTGTGAATATTAAAAATGTCGGTGATTTCTGGAAAAGAGTTAATTTCATCTCTTATTCATTTTGTTGATTTTAGATCAATAGTGAATATGCCTGATGGCTGTATCGTTGGTATGATTTGTAGGCTTTATGCTATTGTCAATATATTTATGTAATTATGTATATGTGTATATTAATGTGTAATCAGATCTACTATGTACACATTCATATTGAATCGAAATGTTTATTATCATGACAGATATTTGCGGACTGGTTACTCGTTTTGGATTGTGCTATGGAGAACGTATTGAAGAGCAGGATTTCATTGTTTTGAGACAGGTTGGAGGAGATGTTGAAGTATTTAGGCTCTTTATTGTTTATGAAAATTTATAGTAATTTTAATTTGAGTTTTAACATTCTTAGATGCATGTTGAAAAGATGAAATTAATTCGCAATGATGAATCTGTTTGGAGCATTAGTTCAGATGAAACAGTTGTTGGTATCTTAGGGGTGAAGATTGTGAGAAAATTAGGATCTATGATTTACGCAGAAATTTTGGAGGATTCTATATTTCTGGTAATCTTTTTATATACAGTTATTCGTTTCTGTGATGCTAAGAACAAATTTCATACGATTTAATTTTAATTTATGATTATATAGATTATTGCAGAAATTGCCACATTCTTCCTGTTGAAATGGATAACTGGATGAATAATCGGGAATCGTAAATCGTGAGACGACCACAACAAAAACCTTTGAAAATATTTTTTTTTGCAATTGTTGTATTGTCTGCACTATTAACATTTAAATATAATTTAGATGATAATTTAGTATTTGAGACATTCACTCGAATAAAATTTAATTTAGAAGTATAGTTAATAGTTTAACTTTTATTTGCTGAGTACATAAATGCGGATTTCGAATTAAGTAAAAAATAAGGTGTAACTCATTGAGAGCAAATTTTTGTTTGGCAATGGGTTTTTAAAATGATAGAATACACAACTATTTTGACAAAAATTACCTTACAATCGTTGTTATAAAAAAGCAAATCAAAGTAAAAAAAATATGTAGGTGAATATTGATTTCTGTTTATTGAAATTCAAAAGAAAGAGGAGGGAACCAATTTATTGAGGGGCGTCAGACTTTAGGAGCACGCTAAAGACCCGAAGGTAAAAAACGTTAGCATAACGATTGTTTGGCAAGTATGAGTGAGTTATTGTTTGTTGTATTTAAAATTACAGCAGTCGTCATGGACATCGCAAGAGGAAAGAGGTGCTCTTCAGATTTTTTAGATGAGAAAAAAGAGCCAAAAAAAATTCGCAGAGATGATGCTATTCTTTTCAACGATATTCGTCCTGGAATGAAAGTGTAAGTAATATTTGTATGTTAAAAAAATGTTTTTTTGTGGAGATTTTACGGGTGATTGTTATGTGATTTCAAATTAGTTTGGGTTTAAGGGCCAAACTTACCTTTAAAGTTCTTCAAGAAGATGGCTTAGGTGGGAATTTGTTGCTAACATCTTGGAATGATTTGTCCGGGGTTGAGTTTCAAGCCAAAGCATGGAATGAAGATGCGCTTCGTATAAATGCACTGTTAGAGGTTAGCGAGTTTTTGATTTTTAATGATATTGCAAGATTTTTACAATTTTGTTTATGTATATTATTTAATAGGTGGAGGTTGTATACAGTTTAAGAGATGTGTGGGTCTTTTATGTAATGTACGATGATAGTAGGATCATTAACGTGAAGCATCTCAACTTTAAAAGCGATAGTCAAGTATTTATTTTTGCTTTCCGTTTTATTTGTGTTTTTTATTAATGTTTTATGTTTAGGTTTTGCATGTTGATGGTGCTTCCGTCTTTAGTTCCATTCCGTCCTTATATTATAATTATATAAGCCAACCTTTAACAAATGCAATTGTTTCTAACGTTTCGCGGTTCACTGTTGGTATTATTGTAGTGTGAGAAGAGGTTTTTTCTTGTAATTAAAAATGGTTTTTTTTAGACATGATTGGAGTTTTTTACGGATGGGAAGATGAAAGGGCTCTCATGAAGCTTATAAGTCCACAACAAACAGTAAAATTTGCTAAATTTATTTTCGAAATTTACTGTTTTCACCGTTTTTTTTAGGTGTTCGTTAATGTTACCAAAGTTTTGAACCAAATAGAAGATTTGGCAGAGTTGCAGTCTTGTCAAGTAATTATAAGTCTGAAAGGAGTTAGAGTTGAAGTTGTGGATGGTAATTTGAGCTATAGATGTTTTTCAGACTCTATTGTATTGGTAAATAATATTACATAATTTTCGCGTATCTAAAAATTTTTTAAATTCAAGAATTTTTTTGTCAGATTGGTGAACGTTGTCCAAATGGTGTCATGCGAAACAACTTGGAAGGATGGATTCAAGACATGAATGCCGAATGCGATGCGGCGACGAATGAGTATTCAAGACATGATCGTTGTCAAGGTTAAATTGCACCCATTGTTTAGTCGTGGGTGTTATTGATTGATATTTTGAACATTTCCTGTATTCTTAAGAAATTTGTGGGTTACACAGATCTTTTTTTTAATGGAACATAAGTTCATTATAGTAGACAATATGCCCTTGACTGCTTGAGGGAAATACACAGATTTGAATATTTTTTTGTAAATATTGTACTCGGTTCTTTTTGAGATATTCTATCAAAATTTTACCTGTTGTACGACAATTGTACCACCTGTTGTACGATACGACAATTGTACCATTGTTTCGATCGCCATTTGGCGGTTAAAGTATTGACCACTAGGTGCCACTGTATATGAGATTATAAAAGGATTTGTCTTCTGGTTGTTATTGTTGTTTGGTCATGTGCGGAAAGATATAATTAGCAGTATGGCTTTAGTGTGCCTGGCCATCTAATTTTGTCAAATTCGACGCCAACAAGCCGTTGTGTCTTGCTGTTTTCTGACTTATTTTCAAGTATCAACAGTGTAAACTGTACATTTAAAATTATTCAGCGTATCAAAAACTCCTTGAAATGTGCGTAAATATTATTTAGTTGATATTGTGAGCAGCCTGATTTGCGAAACAAATTTGTCTTCGCCAAAATAATCCGTTTCGTAACGTAAGCGGGGTGTTTTTGTTCATTAAATGACGCTAGGTGGCACGGAAGTTTTTGTTTACGACAATTAAATTTTCTCGTATGTTGGCTACTGACGAAAGATGGTGGCCGTGAAAGTGAAACTGGCGCTCTTCTGATGAGTTACGACTATCACTGCGCTATTAAAATGAATTCAATATTCGTAATTGGGAAAGAGGGTGTTGCGAAGAACTTGGCTAGAGCTACAAGATTGACAGCAGAGTTAAATCGGTACTCTAAAAACTGTAAACTACTTTGTAATATAATGCGTGATACCAAGATGAACATCAACGAGATCAACACAGCCGATTATTTGACACAAGGTGTTTATCTACATGTCTTTTCTTAAAATCAATATCTCACTAGTATTTATATTTCAGATGAGCTTCCCAGTCTTGAAGTGAACCCTGATAAGTGACTTGTTATCAATTAACTAGTTGACTAATCACTTATCAGTAACTATGATAGTACGTGGTTATTCATATGTTGCCAGAATAATTTTACCAAATGAATCAATTGGGGGCAAACCCTTATTTCCTGTTGTAAGTTACAGTATGCTGATTGTTTATGTTACATCTAATAAGTGAAATGGCACAATAAACTTCTAGATTTTAAATGGTGTAGATCACATAATTTAAGACTCTACACAACAGTGTCACTGGAAAGGTGTAAAATTTAGACATACTTCTTTTTGTCTTTTGGGTAATAACTAGACATGTGTGGCTACTATTGGTTAGCAGATTTTATTTATATTTTCATGTAAACAGGACTCAGTACTACATTCAATACTCATATTTTCTGAACGAAGAATAATGAAGCTTCCTGCTCCTATGTGATGACTGTAGTTTAAGAGAACAGCTAGTGACGCTAATGATGAATGCTCCTAAAAGGATAAAGATAATAAATGCATTTGATTAGACATTTATGCCACATTTTCTCTGAAATAGTAGAAAATTGAAAGAAAAGAATGAAGTTGGTTTTTTTCAGCAGATGGGGGAAATTGAAACAGGAAATAATTGAGTCACTACATCTTTAAGTAGGCAAATTAATATGGTTCTGTCAGACCTGAAAATGATAACAGGTATATAGATTGGTTACCAGGTAGACAATACACTTTTTTCTTTGATTTCAAGTAGAATTTAGGTATTTTAGTATTTACAGTTATGTAGTAATCCTCTAGGTTAACTTACTTGCGAATTTGTTACTGAATTTATTCAGAATGTATGAAATAAATCGAGAAAATAAGAACAGAGGAAGAAAGACATTTTCCTAAGACAATGACAACAACAGCCAAGGACATCTAGCGTCAGTTATTAGACACTCATGCTTGGAGACTGAATGCCAATCCAGCGATTCTTTAGGCACGAATAAATCTTAAATAGACTACATATTCTTTAGTTAAACTATGCTTAAATTGATGGAATTCCGGATAGCGAAAAATAAAATAAAATGAGGAAACTTCAATACACAAACGAATACCCCAACCGATGAAACCTACTAAAGTAATTGCAATATTTATTCTTCAGTAGAAAACCGTTGTGTGATGTGAATATTAGAAGTTAATTAGTGTACCACATTCTCTAGTTGAAAATCCCGCTTCGCTAATAGGTTCGTAGGCAAATACAATGTGATCGGAAGAAGGATTTTTTTTAAATAAGTTGCATTTTCTAAATAATTCTCTGAAGATCCTACTTCTCTGACGGGATGTATACTTGTATGTCTTCTATATTGGCATCGCCGTGGAACCGCGTCATGACTTGTAACCCATTCGAGTGAGTCAATTCAACGCATCTCTTTTCCATTTTGTCTGTTTCTGTTTTCTTTTTTCTTTGATTCGTTTTCTCATCATCGGCATCCCCTGGTTGATAGAAAGAAACGAATCAATTAATAATATATATCTTTTCGTGACAATCCATCGCCGGCAGCTCACGTAGTGACTAAATACAGCCCGTAAATAGAAAAGCGCCACACACTCTGAGCAAAAATGTTAAGGAATTATGTCAAATAAATATATAATGTGTATTATATCTATTATATCAATGATGACTGTTATTGTATATGTACCAGCAAGCTATCTATATAAACGCATATAATTTTATTATGTTTCATTTTGATTCTCAATAAATTCTTCTTCTTCTTGTTTTATTTTTTTTTTTTTCCTTTTTCATGCCGAGCTGTCAAACTGTCAAAGGCCATTTAGCGATGGGATAGCGATGATAAATAAGTAAAATACAATTTCCGATTTTGCCGGGTTGTTACTATCAACAACATCATAATCGAGCAATCAAGAGAAATTCAATTTGAAAAAAAAAAATATTGCTTGGTATTTTCATTTCTTTCTCTGTTGCATCGGCACGCGCACCTGTGAATTCGCGATAATTTTCATTTCATTAGCTTCTCTTTTTGTTAAAGCTTTTGTGTCTAGGAAAAGACAGAAGAGAAGATGGAGTGGAGTTGTTGGCGATAGAGACTAACGACTAATTCGTCGAAGTCGGCGAAACGTCGTCGTCGTTGACTCGTCGTAGACATTTTTTTCAAAACTCTCTCCCAAAAAATCCTCCTTCTTTGCCACCTTCTTCTTCTCTTTCTCTTGGGTTCTGGTATTCCTCCCTCTTTTACTATATGTGTGTTGTAGCCACACACCCCTCCAGCTCTCCCCCTTCCAGCCTGTTAAAAAAAAGACAAGGGACTCTCTCTCTGTGTGTGTGTGTAGAGAGCTAAGGGATAGGCTATAGCAGCTAGTGTGTGTGTGTATACAACTATACACACTACAGCTGCTAAATACAAGCGCTCAGTAAGCCAGATCGGTTATTCGTGGCTGGAACTCCGAGCGCGCATTACTACTACACCAGCCCTCCTTACGGCAATCGACGTTTTCATTTTCTCTTTCTGTGGGTTGTGTTGTATATTCTCTCCAGAGTGCCTGATAAAAGAACAAACAATAACTTTTGTGTCAAACTTTATTTTATATTCCCCTCGTTTCGTTTTGGTGTCAGTGTTTTTTGTGTTTGTGTGTCTTATTTTCATTCGACTGTGATTTCTATTGCGACCCGACGACATTTGTCCGTTCAACAACAACGAAAATAGTGTGATATCTGTTATACAACATCTCGTAAGAAAATAACAACAAATTTTTCAACGAAATTGTTTTGTCTCGCCCCAACGGAATTGACCGACGACCAGATTGAAATTGATTTCATTTCAGACGACGACGACGTAAAATGTAAGTCCATATTTCCTTATTATTCATTATTTCGTTATTATTCGTGTATGTGTATGTATATTTAAGTCGTGGAAGGGTGGCGGAGGATCGTAATCTGTCAGGAATGTGTGTGTGGGTGTGGATGTATATAATAATAGGTATATTGCATAGGTAGCAAAAAGAAGTGGCTAGGGAGAAAGTAGAGCCAATGGGAGTAGGTAGGTGTGGCGGAAGCAGGGAAGAACGGAATGTTTATGTGTCGTGGAACATGGAACTGCTGCTGAGAAATTGTTACAGCAATATCGTTTGACGTTTTTTTGTCCGCGCCGTTTTCTTAGCTTCAATAAATACAGCAGTAACGCCATGAATGCTGTGGGCCCTTTGGCACGGAAGTTGGCAACGAAATAGATTGAAAGAGAAAAAAAAAACGGTTGTCGCTTAACGACAGCACATGTCCGGTGACATAATATCCAATGATATATGAGAATGTTCGCACAACCTTTTTCTCCTTATTTTCCTTTGACGTCTGCGAGACTTCGTACTATATTTTTGCGTCACATATTGAAATGGGTTGAGCTGTGTGAGTGATGCCACCCTTCATATAATTTTTGTGCTCTTCGACCAATACGATGAGAGGCTGATTCTGGCATTTGTTTTTTAATAAGACGTGCGCACGTATAATTGATGCCGCGCTAGCGCTGAACTTTCTTCTTCTCTTTTTCGTTCCGGATAAATATGAACAGACAAAAAAAACATCACGCAAAGGCGGCGCCCTAGAGTCTCTTCTTTTTCTTTCATTCTCTGCTGATGGTTGGAGCAGCTGAGCTGTACCAGTACTTGAGCGTCGTTAGCATTGATGGCCTTCTAAGGAAAATTTTAGGTAAATTACAGAGTCTTCCAATGAGAGTCAAATGGTGATTCTTAGCCGTTTGTGATCACCTACTGTTTTTGAATTACGAATGAATTTCCATCTCATCAGATTCCTCAGAAAACTGACAGGCAGTCAGTCATCCTCTCCCCTTGAATGGGGATTTAATTACTAGTAATTTAACTCTTAGAGCAATTTAGATGGCTATCATGTTTGAACTTGATTTTCAGGAACAAGTCTGTTTCGGTGAGATAGATTCAAATTGGGAATGTAATTCAGTGAGTTGATATAAACACCAATGTAATCTAAAGAACAAGTTTGAATAATAACAAGGAATAAGGATAAGAGTTATTAGGAATAATAATCCTTCGGAATATGCCCACGGAAATGTCGTTATATAACCGTAAAATCTTGTTTCACCAAACACACATCTTCAAGGTCCATAGGCACTAGAAGTTTTCACTATTTAAAAACCAATCACGTCATTTGGAAAGTAAAAGTGTGGCATCGGTGACGACCGAAAGAAGACGACGACAACGGACGAGAGTTTTTTCTTTTTGTTTTGTGTCACACATCATGACGTTGCATCACAGGCAGGCACCGAAATCTTAACATTATTATTCTTCTTCTTCTTTTAAATATATATTTGTTAATATATATTTATTTTTTTCGTCGGGCACGGCCGACATGATAGTAGCTAGTGGACGGACGTTTTGCGCGTCTGTTAGAAGTAACAATAACCAAAAAGATGAATCTTTCTTTTTTTTCTGACCACATTAATACTAAGTCTTGAATGAATATTTATGTTTGCACGATATATGTTTAGATGATGACCATCGCTACACACACATGACATGAGACATCGTCTCTTTCTTCCCTCTCGATCATTTTCATTGATTTTTTTTGTCGTGTGTTCTGTGGGGTTCGTTCAGTGGTGCCTCGTTTGGTTTACATTGAGGCTGTTTCAATACTTTTGTTTATTTTCGCTAAGCTTGTTTGGGAAACAATTTACAGGTCGTCGTCAGAAAACTGCTGGTATTGCGGTGAGCCGGGACATATCAAAATCGATTGCCCAAGCCGATCTGTCTCGCGCTGCGCCAAATGCCATAAAGTTGGACACGACGTTGGACAATGCGACAACAGAAAGCGTGGAAGGGACAAAAGCCTTGAAAAACGTGGAAAAGCCACTGTAAGTCATTTTGTCGTGCAAGTTTGTGTAGTGGCTGTGCTATTAATGCATCAATTGTTATTTGTTTCGCTTCTTTATTTAGTGCGGCGCATGCGGTGAAATTGGGCACAAGGCCAGCAAATGTCGCCAAATAGACGTCGGCGGCATCGGCGTCGTCGCTTGCTGCGTCACCTGGTGAGGCTTCTTCGAGCGCGATCCAGCCGCAATCCCGTCGAGAGCCGGCGCTTGGCAAGTCTAAGGGTAAGCTCTTCTTGTTCAACAACGTTCTCAACAATGTTATAGCCTGTCGGTTTTTTTTGGTGATGCAGACGTTTTAAAAAAATGTGGAGGGTGTAAACAAATGGGGCATGTGCGCATCCATTGCCCAAAGTCGTAGCCAGAAGCGGGGGGGAGAAATGCCCGAATTGTGGACAGCCGCACGACAAGGCCAATTGCACAGCGGTCCGTACCGGGCAATCGCTGATAAAGAGAAACCAACTTCTAGGTCAACCACTGCTGCGCGCCGTGACCGTGCGTGACCACACTTGTGTCACTATAGAAACCGACATATTTAAGGAGGATATAAGAACGGTTGCTGGTCGCATGCACCAGCAACACCACACATTTTACGGTGGGTTTGTTGTAATACCGAAGGAGCCGCTGCCATCACTCCCTTTGAGCACTCTTGACCACCTTATGGTCAGCGTTAGGGATCAGCAAATTTCGGCACGCAAACAGCTAGGATCATTTCGGATGGAAAACTCTCCAGGCACGACCCAACGATGCAGCGACTTTATCCGCGAGGCGCAACAACACGCCAAGGATCTGCTGCAAGCCGTGAAGCAGTCCTCGAGCAACTCGTACTGGCATAGCGCACACGAACTTGCCGAGAAATTTGTCAGGGATGGAAAGGGTTCGCGTTATGTCGTCGATCTCGATGCCACGCTCTTCTACGGCAGCAGCCGGTGGTGAGTTGTCCATTACTGCTTTTTATTATTCCAGTCTTGTCTTTAATTTGCGTACCGTGCCCGTTATGTCTAACCTTTTGTTATGTCGCCGTTTCCTGTTGCAGGGTAATAAGTCGCTTGCGCAAGACGTTTTTTACCCTACCTGGATGAAGAGCAAGTGGGGGATGGAGAGTCGGTTGAAGACCAATGTCGCGGCCCAGCAATGTCTGGCATTAACACGCCGCACATTATGATTGGTCTGGCGGGAAGCATGACGGGTTTCCACGTAGAAGATTTCAATTTCTGTAGTGTAAATTATCACACACTATGGAGCCCCTAAACACTGGATTATGTAAGTTATCTTCACCTATTATTCCCGAGTGTTTCACTTTTAATTCGTAACCTTTTTCGTTGCAGAATACCCTCGAAGTACGCGGCAGAGGCACGCGCTTTATTCAAGCAACTTTTTCCCGACTGCTACCGTCAATGCAAGGCCTGTGATTTGTAAGTCGGGCTGTGAAGCTATTTTCTTGTTTTTATTTAGCCCTCAGAAAGTGTTTCGCTTGCTAATCTACTGTGTTTTTCATTTTAGACATCGCTACTACTCTTCGTTTTCCCGCAGCTGCTTACATTACACAACATTCCCCACCACACAATCAGACAGCGCCCCGGGGAATACGTGTTCACGTTCCCCGAGGCGTTGCACTTGGTCATGAATGAAGGATTTAATGTAGCCGAAGCAATAAATTTCGTCAACAAAGCCTGGAAGAAGCACATCTCCACTATATCGGAGTGCACCTGCCACCACAAATTTGAGCTCAACGCAATCAAGAAAAACTTCCCATGTCTTAAGAAAATCAACTAAAAATTATACTCTATCCATCCGTCAGATCCTGCACATCATACTTTGAATTCGACAACCGTGCCGCTTTCCAAATCAAGTCATGGCGACTGTTGGATGGAAATAGATGAAACAAGAAAATCTCATTTAGCTTGTCTCTAATAAATTTGAGTGAATCGTCATATTATTGTACGATATCTTTCATTAATGTATTGTATTAATTATGTATCAGAAATTCAGAACTGCTTTGTATTCTTTCTTTTAATTTTTAAGTCCTTGTTCCGTTGTTTATGGTGATGGAGAAATACAGATTAAACTTTTCTTTCACGAGAAATTTTGAAGTTTGAGGCCCAATGCGAAAAACTATAACACGGCACATCACATTCTGCATATAAAATAATCAAAAGGGCGAAAGAGTACAAGAGGATGGGTTTAAAAAGCGGCCAACATTCATTTATATTTTTCCTTATCTCTCTTTTTTTCAATTAAAAAATAAAATGAATTTATTTGTCAGTTTATTTTTCCAACTACCTGAAAAACGTAATAAATCCGAACATCTAGCGTAAATGTTGAGTACCATAATACGTTGAATTACAAAAGGATTTTGTTTTCTTGCAACAGTCGATTCTTTTGTATAATTAATATTATCCCCTATATATTAGACCAAATCAATACCGACCAATAAGATAATGAATAGGATTAATGAATAGGAAAAATTGAAAAATATTTTTTCTGTTGAAAATTAATGTCATGTTTCATTATTTATTGCAATCGAAGAGCATTCAATAATACAACACAATGGGGAGATACTATCGATCAATCATACACAGAGAGTCGAGGTCATACCAAAGTATTGGGAGTTATGAAAATCCAAACACACACTCATACGACCATACACATCATCGCGATGGTCATGCCAGAAACTACGTGCTGCTGCACGATGCATGTTTTGAACGAAATGAGAAACGGCCACTAGGGGGGGGGGGTAAGAGGCTTTTATATTTGTGCACATGCACGTTTCTTATCCTCTCAACTTTTTCTTCTATCTCTCTCGTCTCTTTTCATATATCCTTCCTTCTATTTGGAAAAGAAATTTGATGATGATAGAATTCAAGCTTCTCCTCTAACTTGAGTGTCTCTCTGTGCGGATGGAAAAGGAGAAGATGAGACTAAAGGAAAAATCCCTAGCCAATACACACGAACTTCTATTTTTCTTGGTCATTGTTCCTTTCTTTCCTCCCATTTCTTCTTTTTCGGTAAGTCTATCCTATTCCAGCGACCCGACCTTTTATGGTAACTAATAAGAATGATTCGTAGATTTAGAGAAAAAAAAAGTTTATACCAACTGTATTCAACAGTATAGTGTGACCAACCTACGCACACACACTCGAGAGAAAAAGGTGTTGGATTTTAATATTAATAAGGGCCGTCTGTTGTTGGATCATCCTTGTATCATGTAATGCTCTGGGTTATACAGAATTTGCTTAGCAGCACCCGCTCAATGGCAGTTCCACAAAACTATTACAACATTGAGATATTGAGATAGATACTTGTGACAGGAAGAGCATAATAACACCACTGTTGCCATGCTGCCAAGATATTGCCAAGTAGCTTTGGTATATTCTTTAAAATAAGGGAATTATTGAAGAGTTTAAACGCGGGAAAGATTAGCCAAAATGATGAGTGTTTGACGGGCGCGTATAGTAGAGAAAGTTAGGGTGGGCAAAACAATAAATTTTTCTGGAGGCTTTATTACGACCACTCGTTTCCTGTATACTATCCTGTCGGTATGAAATGTATGGAAAAGCTCAGCTATTACATGATATATGCGAATATGTATTACTTTCCAAGGGAACTGTTCTGCAACATAAAATGCACCCAGCTCAATAACGGCAGAGAAACTGTAATCGAATTCCCAGACTCCAACATAGAGCCAATGAGCTTCTGCCGACTCATCCCAGTGCAATAAAAATGTGCTGCTAACACGCATACACATATAATTTCACTCTTCTATAGCCAGGACTAAAATAAGAAAAAAAACGAGTTAAAGTAATCCTTCAAGTTGATGCTGTGTTGTCGAACGTAGCTACTGTTTATAACATCTCAAACATGATTCGCATGATTGAAAAGCCTCTTGCTGCTGGTCTAGGGCTACGAACGGACACACACACTCTACAATTTTACGTATCCATAATCATAGAGTATCGAGTATTTGCGAGGCACATTCAAACTTTTCAACAATGCTCTGTCTCAACAACAAAAAGAGCTACGATAAAATTGAAAAAAATGAGAAAAACTAAATCCCGTTCTGAGTTCGACCCCCCCCCCCCCGTCATTGAATGGTTTCGTGTATTAATACCCAACAGGCAAATTAGTCTGCAAAATAGGAAAATAAAACTGCATGTTGGCTGGGGGACGTCTGAAACCTCGACTTGGCTATATAGAGACTTTGACTAGTCTCTGGAAGCCCACTAATGAAAACAAAATAAAACTACAAAGTTAGAATATTAACATCGGTAGAAGTTCACATTAATTATTATAAAATTAAAGAATTTTGACGACTTCATCTTTGATCTTCATTCTTGATTTTTCACGGCTTCGTGTGTGTAAAGGTTTGAAAGAGTAGGATCGTTTGAGTCGGCCAGCCTATGAGCAGGCAGCCGACACTAACCACGGCGACGCGGGAAAAAGTATAACCACTTCTCCTCCGCTTCGTGTAGGAGGGAAAGGGGTAGAGGGAAAGCCGACATGAAAAGTGAGTGAGCAATGGCGGTTGCATGCTGGCTGGGAGACGTCTGAAACCTCTAGTTGGCTATATAGAGACTTTGACTAGTCTCTGGAAGCCCACTAACTGAAAACAAAATAAAACTGCAAAGTTAGAATATTAATATCGGTAGAAGTTCACATTAATTATTATAAAATTAATGAATTTGACGGCTTCATCTTTGATCTTCATTCTTGATTTTTCACGGCTTCGTGTGTGTAAAGGTTTGAAAGAGTAGGATCGTTTGAGTCGGCCAGCCTATGAGCAGGCAGCCGACACTAACCACGGCGACGCGGGAAAAAAGTATAACCACTTCTCCTCCGCTTCGTGTAGGGGGGAAAGGGG
Source organism: Daphnia galeata (assembly GCA_030770115.1). NCBI lineage: Eukaryota > Metazoa > Arthropoda > Branchiopoda > Diplostraca > Daphniidae > Daphnia > Daphnia galeata. The sequence goes on along the minus strand of JAUANT010000020.1, from coordinate 2,434 downwards.
TAGAGGGAAAGCCGACATGAAAAGTGAGTGAGCAATGGCGGGCAACCGCCCACCGGCAATAGTCACGTGTAAACATTGCCCCATCGACTCTGTAGTTGAAAAAACAAACAGCCAATACGTTATAGAGTCAAATTAAAAAATCTCAAGAATCACGTGCATTTGAAAACAAAAAGTAATACATACCAGTGTTAGCGTTGAAGAAGAGACGAGAGCGCCTTACATACGTCCACCGATCACGTTGAAATAACGAACTGAAGAGAAGGTTCTAGTCGTAGAATCTGCTTCTGCCTCAGAGTTGAAGTCCCATCTCACCAGGAAAAATTACGCTTAAACTTGAAAATTACAACGAGTTGTATGTAAGAGTAAGAATCACAAATCGTCAATAAGAATAGATCGAACAAGAAATAGATTCGAACAAGATACAGGCAAAATATTTGTAAAAAAAATATTGATAATTGGGTGTTTCAATGCCACATTTCTTAATCATCGAGTAGTTCGTCGTCAAAATTCACTTCTGACGTATTGACGTTGTCGTTAACTCGTTAAGCTCCAGATTTTCCAAGTTAAGCACCAGATCTTGATCAAATTGGCTAGTAGCCTAGTATTCTATGGGCTGATTCAGAAATTGCTGGCTGAAAATTTTCTTCGTCGTCATCTAGAAAATTCGTCTGATGAGGAGAGAACTGGCGAAAGGATTTAAATTTACCAACTCATTTGTTTCCTCAAACTCTTTCTCTTCTTCGATAAAGGACAATTTGGCGGGTGTAACATGATGGAACTGATCATTTTGTTTGGCTTGACTCATTTCTTCTACTGGGTGCTCCCAATTATTGGGCAAAGAAGAGTAAGCTGAAGCTGGCAATTGTTGGCGCTTTTGTTCAAGAAACTGTTTGTCTTGAGAGCATCCATTAATTCAGGGAAAAGATTGTCATACTGGGTAGATTAGCCAGACTATTACTATTAGTCAAATAATTTTACCGCTTTGGTCCATGGAAATTGCAGGTTCCTCTCGACCAAACTTAATCAGAACCTTCATTGTAACCTAGAGCAATGTTATTGGACCCAGGCAAACAACAAATGGTTCAAAATCAGTGAAAAATCAGTAACAAAATCAGTGAATGAATGGAACAGAAAGTAAAAGGAATTATTAATTTACCTAACAGTCCCATCATGAGATCCAGTAAGAAGAATTGAGAGTTCAGGGTGGAAAGCAATTGAGAAATATTCTGTGCATGTCTTTCTTAAGTTTGAACACAGGTATTATTCAGATAATCCCAAATTTTTACAAGACGATCATCCGTACCCGAATTAAATAAGGTTTGTCTCCGGCGTGGTAATAGTCAACACGATTCACTCCCTTTCGTGATTTTTGAGAATAAAATGGTGTATTGGAACGCAATTGCCAAACCTGAATGAAGGCTCAAAATGAATAGTTTAATAATTGCATTCTTGACGAAATAATTTATAAAACACAACCTTGACTGTGCTATCAAGAGATGCAGTGGCAAATGTTTTGTTATCCTTTGGATTGATAACAATCTGCATTACATAATTGCTGCGACCCCTCAAAGACTTGGGGGCATGCCCAATTTTGTTCCAGTTCCACAAAGTAATGGACATATAATCTAAAATAAAAAGGAATGCAAGTGAAAACAACAAATAATATACACAGCAATGCAGCGTCACAGTCTGAATGAGTTTCAAATGCTGTAACACGACCAATATTATTTCACACCCATACTATTTTAAATGACCAATACTATTTTGTAATGGATGCAAAATAATAGAATACACAGATTAAATATACCTGCCTATCATTTGATCCACTAACAACTCAATTTTTCCTTGGGACAAACTTGACAGTCCGAACAGGCAAGTCACAGACCTACAAAAAGGACAAGTTGTCATTCATTGAGGAATAAATGAAAAAATTTTAACTTAACCTCAAAAGATTTGATGATTTGTTGGGATACACGGTTTCAAATATACACATTACCGTTTATACAAGGAGACCAACATCCACCGTTTTGTTAGATGCATGTCTACACTAACGCGATCCGAACGAGTGGTCAGCCTTCGTTTGATTTCTAATTCAGGGCTGTACCAAAATATACAAGAAATTAGTGCTATAAGTGTTATGATTATAGAAATAACATTAATTTTAAACCATTTTGTTTTGACGATGTTGCATCGTTCTACTACGTGGTCGGTTGATCTGCATCACTGGGGGAGGAAAGAATAAAGCGACATTGCCAGTTAAGATCATTAGCTAAAATACCAAATTGTCTACTTTCAATCAGCTTATTGCTTTAATTTATTATTTGGCAGAATTTTTTCTTTACAATTAAACAGTTAGATGTTGAATATATCTTCAAGTTTGCTCTATGATCATTTAAAAATATGTTAATTATGTCTATAATGTCATAATGACAAC
>JAUANT010000019.1:0-52662 GCA_030770115.1 Daphnia galeata | reverse complement strand
CTGAACCAAGAAAAAAGTGAACTTTTGAAAGTTCAATATTTTTTCATGAAAATTTCATGCAAGTGCATTCATTAAAGTAAACTTTGAAAATCAATATTTTTTCATGAAAATTCATGCAAGTGCATGACAATGCATTGAAATCACATCTGAACCAAGAAAATAGTGAACTTTGAAAGTTCAATATTTTTTCATGAAAATTCATGCAAGTGCATGACAATGCATTGAATCTCACATCTGAACCAAGAAAATAGTGAACTTTGAAAGTTCAATATTTTTTCATGAAAATTCATGCAAGTGCATGACAATGCATTGAATCTCACATCTGAACCAAGAAAAAGTGAACTTTGAAAGTTCAATATTTTTTCATGAAAATTCATGCAAGTGCATGAAATGCATTGAATCTCACATCTGAACCAAGAAAATAGTGAACTTTGAAAGTTCAATATTTTTTCATGAAAATTCATGCAAGTGCATGACAATGCATTGAATCTCACATCTGAACCAAGAAAAAAGTGAACTTTGAAAGTTCAATATTTTTTCATGAAAATTCATGCAAGTGCATGACAATGCATTGAATCTCACATCTGAACCAAGAAAAAAGTGAACTTTGAAAGTTCAATATTTTTTCATGAAAATTCATGCAAGTGCATTCATTAAAGTACTTTGAAAAATCAATATTTTTTTCATGAAAATTCATGCAAGTGCATGACAATGCATTGAATCTCACATCTGAACCAAGAAAATAGTGAACTTTGAAAGTTCAATATTTTTTCATGAAAATTCATGCAAGTGCATGACAATGCATTGAATCTCACATCTGAACCAAGAAAAAGTGAACTTTGAAAGTTCAATATTTTTTCATGAAAATTCATGCAAGTGCATGACAATGCATTGAATCTCACATCTGAACCAAGAAAAAAGTGAACTTTGAAAGTTCAATATTTTTTCATGAAAATTCATGCAAGTGCATGACAATGCATTGAATCTCACATCTGAACCAAGAAAAAAGTGAACTTTGAAAGTTCAATATTTTTTCATGAAAATTCATGCAAGTGCATGACAATGCATTGAATCTCACATCTGAACCAAGAAAAAAGTGAACTTTGAAAGTTCAATATTTTTTCATGAAAATTCATGCAAGTGCATGACAATGACAATGCATTGAATCTCACATCTGAACCAAGAAAAAAGTGAACTTTGAAAGTTCAATATTTTTTCATGAAAATTCATGCAAGTGCATGACAATGCATTGAATCTCACATCTGAACCAAGAAAAAAGTGAACTTTGAAAGTTCAATATTTTTTCATGAAAATTCATGCAAGTGCATTCATTAAAGTAAACTTTGAAAAATCAATATTTTTTCATGAAAATTCATGCAAGTGCATGACAATGCATTGAATCTCACATCTGAACCAAGAAAATAGTGAACTTTGAAAGTTCAATATTTTTTCATGAAAATTCATGCAAGTGCATGACAATGCATTGAATCTCACATCTGAACCAAGAAAATAGTGAACTTTGAAAGTTCAATATTTTTTCATGAAAATTCATGCAAGTGCATGACAATGCATTGAATCTCACATCTGAACCAAGAAAAAGTGAACTTTGAAAGTTCAATATTTTTTCATGAAAATTCATGCAAGTGCATGACAATGCATTGAATCTCACATCTGAACAAAGAAAAAAGTGAACTTTGAAAGTTCAATATTTTTTCATGAAAATTCATGCAAGTGCATGACAATGCATTGAATCTCACATCTGAACCAAGAAAAAAGTGAACTTTGAAAGTTCAATATTTTTTCATGAAAATTCATGCAAGTGCATGACAATGCATTGAATCTCACATCTGAACCAAGAAAAAAGTGAACTTTGAAAGTTCAATATTTTTTCATGAAAATTCATGCAAGTGCATTCATTAAAGTAAACTTTGAAAAAAATCAATATTTTTTCATGAAAATTCATGCAAGTGCATGACAATGCATTGAATCTCACATCTGAACCAAGAAAATAGTGAACTTTGAAAGTTCAATATTTTTTCATGAAAATTCATGCAAGTGCATGACAATGCATTGAATCTCACATCTGAACCAAGAAAAAGTGAACTTTGAAAGTTCAATATTTTTTCATGAAAATTCATGCAAGTGCATGACAATGCATTGAATCTCACATCTGAACCAAGAAAATAGTGAACTTTGAAAGTTCAATATTTTTTCATGAAAATTCATGCAAGTGCATGACAATGCATTGAATCTCACATCTGAACCAAGAAAAAAGTGAACTTTGAAAGTTCAATATTTTTTCATGAAAATTCATGCAAGTGCATGACAATGCATTGAATCTCACATCTGAACCAAGAAAAAAGTGAACTTTGAAAGTTCAATATTTTTTCATGAAAATTCATGCAAGTGCATGACAATGCATTGAATCTCACATCTGAACCAAGAAAATAGTGAACTTTGAAAGTTCAATATTTTTTCATGAAAATTCATGCAAGTGCATGACAATGCATTGAATCTCACATCTGAACCAAGAAAATAGTGAACTTTGAAAGTTCAATATTTTTTCATGAAAATTCATGCAAGTGCATGACAATGCATTGAATCTCACATCTGAACCAAGAAAAAGTGAACTTTGAAAGTTCAATATTTTTTCATGAAAATTCATGCAAGTGCATGACAATGCATTGAATCTCACATCTGAACCAAGAAAATAGTGAACTTTGAAAGTTCAATATTTTTTTCATGAAAATTCATGCAAGTGCATGACAATGCATTGAATCTCACATCTGAACCAAGAAAAAAGTGAACTTTGAAAGTTCAATATTTTTTCATGAAAATTCATGCAAGTGCATTCATTAAAGTAAACTTTGAAAAATCAATATTTTTTCATGAAAATTCATGCAAGTGCATGACAATGCATTGAATCTCACATCTGAACCAAGAAAATAGTGAACTTTGAAAGTTCAATATTTTTTCATGAAAATTCATGCAAGTGCATGACAATGCATTGAATCTCACATCTGAACCAAGAAAATAGTGAACTTTGAAAGTTCAATATTTTTTCATGAAAATTCATGCAAGTGCATGACAATGCATTGAATCTCACATCTGAACCAAGAAAATAGTGAACTTTGAAAGTTCAATATTTTTTCATGAAAATTCATGCAAGTGCATGACAATGCATTGAATCTCACATCTGAACCAAGAAAAAAGTGAACTTTGAAAGTTCAATATTTTTTCATGAAAATTCATGCAAGTGCATGACAATGCATTGAATCTCACATCTGAACCAAGAAAAAGTGAACTTTGAAAGTTCAATATTTTTTCATGAAAATTCATGCAAGTGCATGACAATGCATTGAATCTCACATCTGAACCAAGAAAAAAGTGAACTTTGAAAGTTCAATATTTTTTCATGAAAATTCATGCAAGTGCATTCATTAAAGTAAACTTTGAAAAATCAATATTTTTTCATGAAAATTCATGCAAGTGCATGACAATGCATTGAATCTCACATCTGAACCAAGAAAATAGTGAACTTTGAAAGTTCAATATTTTTTCATGAAAATTCATGCAAGTGCATGACAATGCATTGAATCTCACATCTGAACCAAGAAAATAGTGAACTTTGAAAGTTCAATATTTTTTCATGAAAATTCATGCAAGTGCATGACAATGCATTGAATCTCACATCTGAACCAAGAAAAAGTGAACTTTGAAAGTTCAATATTTTTTCATGAAAATTCATGCAAGTGCATGACAATGCATTGAATCTCACATCTGAACCAAGAAAAAAGTGAACTTTGAAAGTTCAATATTTTTTCATGAAAATTCATGCAAGTGCATGACAATGCATTGAATCTCACATCTGAACCAAGAAAATAGTGAACTTTGAAAGTTCAATATTTTTTCATGAAAATTCATGCAAGTGCATGACAATGCATTGAATCTCACATCTGAACCAAGAAAAAAGTGAACTTTGAAAGTTCAATATTTTTTCATGAAAATTCATGCAAGTGCATTCATTAAAGTAAACTTAAAAATCAATATTTTTTCATGAAAATTCATGCAAGTGCATGACAATGCATTGAATCTCACATCTGAACCAAGAAAATAGTGAACTTTGAAAGTTCAATATTTTTTCATGAAAATTCATGCAAGTGCATGACAATGCATTGAATCTCACATCTGAACCAAGAAAAAAGTGAACTTTGAAAGTTCAATATTTTTTCATGAAAATTCATGCAAGTGCATGACAATGCATTGAATCTCACATCTGAACCAAGAAAAAAGTGAACTTTGAAAGTTCAATATTTTTTCATGAAAATTCATGCAAGTGCATGACAATGCATTGAATCTCACATCTGAACCAAGAAAAAAGTGAACTTTGAAAGTTCAATATTTTTTCATGAAAATTCATGCAAGTGCATGACAATGCATTGAATCTCACATCTGAACCAAGAAAAAAGTGAACTTTGAAAGTTCAATATTTTTTCATGAAAATTCATGCAAGTGCATGACAATGCATTGAATCTCACATCTGAACCAAGAAAATAGTGAACTTTGAAAGTTCAATATTTTTTCATGAAAATTCATGCAAGTGCATGACAATGCATTGAATCTCACATCTGAACCAAGAAAAAAGTGAACTTTGAAAGTTCAATATTTTTTCATGAAAATTCATGCAAGTGCATTCATTAAAGTAAACTTTGAAAAATCAATATTTTTTCATGAAAATTCATGCAAGTGCATGACAATGCATTGAATCTCACATCTGAACCAAGAAAATAGTGAACTTTGAAAGTTCAATATTTTTTCATGAAAATTCATGCAAGTGCATGACAATGCATTGAATCTCACATCTGAACCAAGAAAATAGTGAACTTTGAAAGTTCAATATTTTTTCATGAAAATTCATGCAAGTGCATGACAATGCATTGAATCTCACATCTGAACCAAGAAAAATAGTGAACTTTGAAAGTTCAATATTTTTTCATGAAAATTCATGCAAGTGCATGACAATGCATTGAATCTCACATCTGAACCAAGAAAAAAGTGAACTTTGAAAGTTCAATATTTTTTCATGAAAATTCATGCAAGTGCATGACAATGCATTGAATCTCACATCTGAACCAAGAAAAAAGTGAACTTTGAAAGTTCAATATTTTTTCATGAAAATTCATGCAAGTGCATGACAATGCATTGAATCTCACATCTGAACCAAGAAAAAGTGAAACTTTTCATTTCATGCAAGTTCTTTGAAAGTCAATATTTTTTCATGAAAATTCATGCAAGTGCATGACAATGCATTGAATCTCACATCTGAACCAAGAAAATAGTGAACTTTGAAAGTTCAATATTTTTTCATGAAAATTCATGCAAGTGCATGACAATGCATTGAATCTCACATCTGAACCAAGAAAATAGTGAACTTTGAAAGTTCAATATTTTTTCATGAAAATTCATGCAAGTGCATGACAATGCATTGAATCTCACATCTGAACCAAGAAAAAAGTGAACTTTGAAAGTTCAATATTTTTTCATGAAAATTCATGCAAGTGCATGACAATGCATTGAATCTCACATCTGAACCAAGAAAAAAGTGAACTTTGAAAGTTCAATATTTTTTCATGAAAATTCATGCAAGTGCATGACAATGCATTGAATCTCACATCTGAACCAAGAAAAAGTGAACTTTGAAAGTTCAATATTTTTTCATGAAAATTCATGCAAGTGCATGACAATGCATTGAATCTCACATCTGAACCAAGAAAAAAGTGAACTTTGAAAGTTCAATATTTTTTCATGAAAATTCATGCAAGTGCATTCATTAAAGTAAACTTTGAAAAATCAATATTTTTTCATGAAAATTCATGCAAGTGCATGACAATGCATTGAATCTCACATCTGAACCAAGAAAATAGTGAACTTTGAAAGTTCAATATTTTTTCATGAAAATTCATGCAAGTGCATGACAATGCATTGAATCTCACATCTGAACCAAGAAAAAAGTGAACTTTGAAAGTTCAATATTTTTTCATGAAAATTCATGCAAGTGCATGACAATGCATTGAATCTCACATCTGAACCAAGAAAAAGTGAACTTTGAAAGTTCAATATTTTTTCATGAAAATTCATGCAAGTGCATGACAATGCATTGAATCTCACATCTGAACCAAGAAAAAAGTGAACTTTGAAAGTTCAATATTTTTTCATGAAAATTCATGCAAGTGCATGACAATGCATTGAATCTCACATCTGAACCAAGAAAAAAGTGAACTTTGAAAGTTCAATATTTTTTCATGAAAATTCATGCAAGTGCATGACAATGCATTGAATCTCACATCTGAACCAAGAAAAAAGTGAACTTTGAAAGTTCAATATTTTTTCATGAAAATTCATGCAAGTGCATTCATTAAAGTAACTTAAAAGTCAATATTTTTTCATGAAAATTCATGCAAGTGCATGACAATGCATTGAATCTCACATCTGAACCAAGAAAATAGTGAACTTTGAAAGTTCAATATTTTTTCATGAAAATTCATGCAAGTGCATGACAATGCATTGAATCTCACATCTGAACCAAGAAAAAAGTGAACTTTGAAAGTTCAATATTTTTTCATGAAAATTCATGCAAGTGCATGACAATGCATTGAATCTCACATCTGAACCAAGAAAAAGTGAACTTTGAAAGTTCAATATTTTTTCATGAAAATTCATGCAAGTGCATGACAATGCATTGAATCTCACATCTGAACCAAGAAAAAAGTGAACTTTGAAAGTTCAATATTTTTTCATGAAAATTCATGCAAGTGCATTGCATTAAAGTAAACTTTGAAAAATCAATATTTTTTCATGAAAATTCATGCAAGTGCATGACAATGCATTGAATCTCACATCTGAACCAAGAAAATAGTGAACTTTGAAAGTTCAATATTTTTTCATGAAAATTCATGCAAGTGCATGACAATGCATTGAATCTCACATCTGAACCAAGAAAATAGTGAACTTTGAAAGTTCAATATTTTTTCATGAAAATTCATGCAAGTGCATGACAATGCATTGAATCTCACATCTGAACCAAGAAAAAAGTGAACTTTGAAAGTTCAATATTTTTTCATGAAAATTCATGCAAGTGCATGACAATGCATTGAATCTCACATCTGAACAAAGAAAAAAGTGAACTTTGAAAGTTCAATATTTTTTCATGAAAATTCATGCAAGTGCATGACAATGCATTGAATCTCACATCTGAACCAAGAAAAAAGTGAACTTTGAAAGTTCAATATTTTTTCATGAAAATTCATGCAAGTGCATGACAATGCATTGAATCTCACATCTGAACCAAGAAAAAAGTGAACTTTGAAAGTTCAATATTTTTTCATGAAAATTCATGCAAGTGCATTCATTAAAGTAAACTTTGAAAAATCAATATTTTTTCATGAAAATTCATGCAAGTGCATGACAATGCATTGAATCTCACATCTGAACCAAGAAAAAGTGAACTTTGAAAGTTCAATATTTTTTCATGAAAATTCATGCAAGTGCATGACAATGCATTGAATCTCACATCTGAACCAAGAAAAAAGTGAACTTTGAAAGTTCAATATTTTTTCATGAAAATTCATGCAAGTGCATTCATTAAAGTAAACTTTGAAAAATCAATATTTTTTTCATGAAAATTCATGCAAGTGCATGACAATGCATTGAATCTCACATCTGAACCAAGAAAATAGTGAACTTTGAAAGTTCAATTTTTTTCATGAAAATTCATGCAAGTGCATGACAATGCATTGAATCTCACATCTGAACCAAGAAAAAGTGAACTTTGAAAGTTCAATATTTTTTCATGAAAATTCATGCAAGTGCATGACAATGCATTGAATCTCACATCTGAACCAAGAAAATAGTGAACTTTGAAAGTTCAATATTTTTTCATGAAAATTCATGCAAGTGCATGACAATGCATTGAATCTCACATCTGAACAAAGAAAAAAGTGAACTTTGAAAGTTCAATATTTTTTCATGAAAATTCATGCAAGTGCATGACAATGCATTGAATCTCACATCTGAACCAAGAAAAAAGTGAACTTTGAAAGTTCAATATTTTTTCATGAAAATTCATGCAAGTGCATGACAATGCATTGAATCTCACATCTGAACCAAGAAAAAAGTGAACTTTGAAAGTTCAATATTTTTTCATGAAAATTCATGCAAGTGCATTCATTAAAGTAAACTTTGAAAAATCAATATTTTTTCATGAAAATTCATGCAAGTGCATGACAATGCATTGAATCTCACATCTGAACCAAGAAAATAGTGAACTTTGAAAGTTCAATATTTTTTCATGAAAATTCATGCAAGTGCATGACAATGCATTGAATCTCACATCTGAACCAAGAAAAAAGTGAACTTTGAAAGTTCAATATTTTTTCATGAAAATTCATGCAAGTGCATGACAATGCATTGAATCTCACATCTGAACCAAGAAAATAGTGAACTTTGAAAGTTCAATATTTTTTCATGAAAATTCATGCAAGTGCATGACAATGCATTGAATCTCACATCTGAACCAAGAAAAAAGTGAACTTTGAAAGTTCAATATTTTTTCATGAAAATTCATGCAAGTGCATTCATTAAAGTAAACTTTGAAAAATCAATATTTTTTCATGAAAATTCATGCAAGTGCATGACAATGCATTGAATCTCACATCTGAACCAAGAAAATAGTGAACTTTGAAAGTTCAATATTTTTTCATGAAAATTCATGCAAGTGCATGACAATGCATTGAATCTCACATCTGAACCAAGAAAATAGTGAACTTTGAAAGTTCAATATTTTTTCATGAAAATTCATGCAAGTGCATGACAATGCATTGAATCTCACATCTGAACCAAGAAAATAGTGAACTTTGAAAGTTCAATATTTTTTCATGAAAATTCATGCAAGTGCATGACAATGCATTGAATCTCACATCTGAACAAAGAAAAAGTGAACTTTGAAAGTTCAATATTTTTTCATGAAAATTCATGCAAGTGCATGACAATGCATTGAATCTCACATCTGAACCAAGAAAAAGTGAACTTTGAAAGTTCAATATTTTTTCATGAAAATTCATGCAAGTGCATGACAATGCATTGAATCTCACATCTGAACCAAGAAAAAAGTGAACTTTGAAAGTTCAATATTTTTTCATGAAAATTCATGCAAGTGCATTCATTAAAGTAAACTTTGAAAGTTCAATATTTTTTCATGAAAATTCATGCAAGTGCATGACAATGCATTGAATCTCACATCTGAACCAAGAAAAAAGTGAACTTTGAAAGTTCAATATTTTTTCATGAAAATTCATGCAAGTGCATGACAATGCATTGAATCTCACATCTGAACCAAGAAAAAAGTGAACTTTGAAAGTTCAATATTTTTTCATGAAAATTCATGCAAGTGCATTCATTAAAGTAAACTTTGAAAATTCAATATTTTTTCATGAAAATTCATGCAAGTGCATGACAATGCATTGAATCTCACATCTGAACCAAGAAAAAAGTGAACTTTGAAAGTTCAATATTTTTTCATGAAAATTCATGCAAGTGCATGACAATGCATTGAATCTCACATCTGAACCAAGAAAAAGTGAACTTTGAAAGTTCAATATTTTTTCATGAAAATTCATGCAAGTGCATGACAATGCATTGAATCTCACATCTGAACCAAGAAAATAGTGAACTTTGAAAGTTCAATATTTTTTCATGAAAATTCATGCAAGTGCATGACAATGCATTGAATCTCACATCTGAACAAAGAAAAAAGTGAACTTTGAAAGTTCAATATTTTTTCATGAAAATTCATGCAAGTGCATGACAATGCATTGAATCTCACATCTGAACCAAGAAAAAGTGAACTTTGAAAGTTCAATATTTTTTCATGAAAATTCATGCAAGTGCATGACAATGCATTGAATCTCACATCTGAACCAAGAAAATAGTGAACTTTGAAAGTTCAATATTTTTTCATGAAAATTCATGCAAGTGCATGACAATGCATTGAATCTCACATCTGAACCAAGAAAAAAGTGAACTTTGAAAGTTCAATATTTTTTCATGAAAATTCATGCAAGTGCATGACAATGCATTGAATCTCACATCTGAACCAAGAAAATAGTGAACTTTGAAAGTTCAATATTTTTTCATGAAAATTCATGCAAGTGCATGACAATGCATTGAATCTCACATCTGAACCAAGAAAAAAGTGAACTTTGAAAGTTCAATATTTTTTCATGAAAATTCATGCAAGTGCATTCATTAAAGTAAACTTTGAAAAATCAATATTTTTTCATGAAAATTCATGCAAGTGCATGACAATGCATTGAATCTCACATCTGAACCAAGAAAATAGTGAACTTTGAAAGTTCAATATTTTTTCATGAAAATTCATGCAAGTGCATGACAATGCATTGAATCTCACATCTGAACCAAGAAAATAGTGAACTTTGAAAGTTCAATATTTTTTCATGAAAATTCATGCAAGTGCATGACAATGCATTGAATCTCACATCTGAACCAAGAAAAAGTGAACTTTGAAAGTTCAATATTTTTTCATGAAAATTCATGCAAGTGCATGACAATGCATTGAATCTCACATCTGAACCAAGAAAAAGTGAACTTTGAAAGTTCAATATTTTTTCATGAAAATTCATGCAAGTGCATGACAATGCATTGAATCTCACATCTGAACCAAGAAAATAGTGAACTTTGAAAGTTCAATATTTTTTCATGAAAATTCATGCAAGTGCATGACAATGCATTGAATCTCACATCTGAACCAAGAAAAAAGTGAACTTTGAAAGTTCAATATTTTTTCATGAAAATTCATGCAAGTGCATGACAATGCATTGAATCTCACATCTGAACCAAGAAAAAGTGAACTTTGAAAGTTCAATATTTTTTCATGAAAATTCATGCAAGTGCATGACAATGCATTGAATCTCACATCTGAACCAAGAAAAAAGTGAACTTTGAAAGTTCAATATTTTTTCATGAAAATTCATGCAAGTGCATTCATTAAAGTAAACTTTGAAAAATCAATATTTTTTCATGAAAATTCATGCAAGTGCATGACAATGCATTGAATCTCACATCTGAACCAAGAAAATAGTGAACTTTGAAAGTTCAATATTTTTTCATGAAAATTCATGCAAGTGCATGACAATGCATTGAATCTCACATCTGAACCAAGAAAAAGTGAACTTTGAAAGTTCAATATTTTTTCATGAAAATTCATGCAAGTGCATGACAATGCATTGAATCTCACATCTGAACCAAGAAAAAGTGAACTTTGAAAGTTCAATATTTTTTCATGAAAATTCATGCAAGTGCATGACAATGCATTGAATCTCACATCTGAACCAAGAAAAAAGTGAACTTTGAAAGTTCAATATTTTTTCATGAAAATTCATGCAAGTGCATGACAATGCATTGAATCTCACATCTGAACCAAGAAAATAGTGAACTTTGAAAGTTCAATATTTTTTCATGAAAATTCATGCAAGTGCATGACAATGCATTGAATCTCACATCTGAACCAAGAAAATAGTGAACTTTGAAAGTTCAATATTTTTTCATGAAAATTCATGCAAGTGCATGACAATGCATTGAATCTCACATCTGAACCAAGAAAAAAGTGAACTTTGAAAGTTCAATATTTTTTCATGAAAATTCATGCAAGTGCATGACAATGCATTGAATCTCACATCTGAACCAAGAAAATAGTGAACTTTGAAAGTTCAATATTTTTTCATGAAAATTCATGCAAGTGCATGACAATGCATTGAATCTCACATCTGAACCAAGAAAAAAGTGAACTTTGAAAGTTCAATATTTTTTCATGAAAATTCATGCAAGTGCATTCATTAAAGTAAACTTTGAAAAATCAATATTTTTTTCATGAAAATTCATGCAAGTGCATGACAATGCATTGAATCTCACATCTGAACCAAGAAAAAGTGAACTTTGAAAGTTCAATATTTTTTCATGAAAATTCATGCAAGTGCATGACAATGCATTGAATCTCACATCTGAACCAAGAAAAAAGTGAACTTTGAAAGTTCAATATTTTTTCATGAAAATTCATGCAAGTGCATGACAATGCATTGAATCTCACATCTGAACCAAGAAAAAGTGAACTTTGAAAGTTCAATATTTTTTCATGAAAATTCATGCAAGTGCATGACAATGCATTGAATCTCACATCTGAACCAAGAAAAAAGTGAACTTTGAAAGTTCAATATTTTTTCATGAAAATTCATGCAAGTGCATTCATTAAAGTAAACTTTGAAAAATCAATATTTTTTCATGAAAATTCATGCAAGTGCATGACAATGCATTGAATCTCACATCTGAACCAAGAAAATAGTGAACTTTGAAAGTTCAATATTTTTTCATGAAAATTCATGCAAGTGCATGACAATGCATTGAATCTCACATCTGAACCAAGAAAAAAGTGAACTTTGAAAGTTCAATATTTTTTCATGAAAATTCATGCAAGTGCATGACAATGCATTGAATCTCACATCTGAACCAAGAAAAAGTGAACTTTGAAAGTTCAATATTTTTTCATGAAAATTCATGCAAGTGCATGACAATGCATTGAATCTCACATCTGAACCAAGAAAAAAGTGAACTTTGAAAGTTCAATATTTTTTCATGAAAATTCATGCAAGTGCATGACAATGCATTGAATCTCACATCTGAACCAAGAAAATAGTGAACTTTGAAAGTTCAATATTTTTTCATGAAAATTCATGCAAGTGCATGACAATGCATTGAATCTCACATCTGAACCAAGAAAATAGTGAACTTTGAAAGTTCAATATTTTTTCATGAAAATTCATGCAAGTGCATGACAATGCATTGAATCTCACATCTGAACCAAGAAAAAAGTGAACTTTGAAAGTTCAATATTTTTTCATGAAAATTCATGCAAGTGCATGACAATGCATTGAATCTCACATCTGAACCAAGAAAATAGTGAACTTTGAAAGTTCAATATTTTTTCATGAAAATTCATGCAAGTGCATGACAATGCATTGAATCTCACATCTGAACCAAGAAAAAAGTGAACTTTGAAAGTTCAATATTTTTTCATGAAAATTCATGCAAGTGCATTCATTAAGTAAACTTTGAAAAATCAATATTTTTTCATGAAAATTCATGCAAGTGCATGACAATGCATTGAATCTCACATCTGAACCAAGAAAATAGTGAACTTTGAAAGTTCAATATTTTTTCATGAAAATTCATGCAAGTGCATGACAATGCATTGAATCTCACATCTGAACCAAGAAAAAAGTGAACTTTGAAAGTTCAATATTTTTTCATGAAAATTCATGCAAGTGCATGACAATGCATTGAATCTCACATCTGAACCAAGAAAATAGTGAACTTTGAAAGTTCAATATTTTTTCATGAAAATTCATGCAAGTGCATGACAATGCATTGAATCTCACATCTGAACCAAGAAAAAAGTGAACTTTGAAAGTTCAATATTTTTTCATGAAAATTCATGCAAGTGCATTCATTAAAGTAAACTTTGAAAAATCAATATTTTTTCATGAAAATTCATGCAAGTGCATGACAATGCATTGAATCTCACATCTGAACCAAGAAAATAGTGAACTTTGAAAGTTCAATATTTTTTCATGAAAATTCATGCAAGTGCATGACAATGCATTGAATCTCACATCTGAACCAAGAAAATAGTGAACTTTGAAAGTTCAATATTTTTTCATGAAAATTCATGCAAGTGCATGACAATGCATTGAATCTCACATCTGAACCAAGAAAATAGTGAACTTTGAAAGTTCAATATTTTTTCATGAAAATTCATGCAAGTGCATGACAATGCATTGAATCTCACATCTGAACCAAGAAAAAGTGAACTTTGAAAGTTCAATATTTTTTCATGAAAATTCATGCAAGTGCATGACAATGCATTGAATCTCACATCTGAACCAAGAAAAAAGTGAACTTTGAAAGTTCAATATTTTTTCATGAAAATTCATGCAAGTGCATGACAATGCATTGAATCTCACATCTGAACCAAGAAAAAAGTGAACTTTGAAAGTTCAATATTTTTTCATGAAAATTCATGCAAGTGCATTCATTAAAGTAAACTTTGAAAAATCAATATTTTTTCATGAAAATTCATGCAAGTGCATGACAATGCATTGAATCTCACATCTGAACCAAGAAAAAAGTGAACTTTGAAAGTTCAATATTTTTTCATGAAAATTCATGCAAGTGCATTCATTAAAGTAAACTTTGAAAAATCAATATTTTTTCATGAAAATTCATGCAAGTGCATGACAATGCATTGAATCTCACATCTGAACCAAGAAAATAGTGAACTTTGAAAGTTCAATATTTTTTCATGAAAATTCATGCAAGTGCATGACAATGCATTGAATCTCACATCTGAACCAAGAAAAAGTGAACTTTGAAAGTTCAATATTTTTTCATGAAAATTCATGCAAGTGCATGACAATGCATTGAATCTCACATCTGAACCAAGAAAATAGTGAACTTTGAAAGTTCAATATTTTTTCATGAAAATTCATGCAAGTGCATGACAATGCATTGAATCTCACATCTGAACAAAGAAAAAGTGAACTTTGAAAGTTCAATATTTTTTCATGAAAATTCATGCAAGTGCATGACAATGCATTGAATCTCACATCTGAACCAAGAAAAAGTGAACTTTGAAAGTTCAATATTTTTTCATGAAAATTCATGCAAGTGCATGACAATGCATTGAATCTCACATCTGAACCAAGAAAATAGTGAACTTTGAAAGTTCAATATTTTTTCATGACAATGCATTGAATCTCACATCTGAACCAAGAAAACAGTGAACTTTGAAAGTTCAATATTTTTTCATGAAAATTCATGCAAGTGCATGACAATGCATTGAATCTCACATCTGAACCAAGAAAATAGTGAACTTTGAAAGTTCAATATTTTTTCATGAAAATTCATGCAAGTGCATGACAATTGCATTGAATCTCACATCTGAACCAAGAAAAAAGTGAACTTTGAAAGTTCAAATTTTTTCATGAAAATTCATGCAAGTGCACAATTAAAGTAAACTTGAAAAATCAATATTTTTTCATGAAAATTCATGCAAGTGCATGACAATGCATTGAATCTCACATCTGAACCAAGAAAAATAGTGAACTTTGAAAGTTCAATATTTTTTCATGAAAATTCATGCAAGTGGCATGACAATGCATTGAATCTCACATCTGAACCAAGAAAATAGTGAACTTTGAAAGTTCAATATTTTTTCATGAAAAATTCATGCAAGTGCATGACAATGCATTGAATCTCACATCTGAACCAAGAAAATAGTGAACTTTGAAAGTTCAATATTTTTTCATGAAAATTCATGCAAGTGCATGAAAATGCATTGAATCTCACTTCTGAACAAGAAAAAAAGTGAACCTTTGAAAATTCAATATTTTTTCATGAAAATTCATGCAAGTGCATGACAATGCATTGAATCTCACATCTGAACCAAGAAAAAGTGAACTTTGAAAGTTCAATATTTTTTCATGAAAATTCATGCAAGTGCATGACAATGCATTGAATCTCACATCTGAACCAAGAAAATAGTGAACTTTGAAAGTTCAATATTTTTTCATGAAAATTCATGCAAGTGCATGACAATGCATTGAATCTCACATCTGAACCAAGAAAAAAGTGAACTTTGAAAGTTCAAATAATTTTCATGAAAAATTCATGCAAGTGCATCATTAAAGTTCAACTTTGAAAAATCAATATTTTTTTCATGAAAATTCATGCAAGTGCATGACAATGCATTGAATCTCACATCTGAACCAAGAAAATAGTGAACTTTGAAAGTTCAATATTTTTTCATGAAAATTCATGCAAGTGCATGACAATGCTTGAATCTCACATCTTAAGAAAAAAGTGAAACTTTGAAAGTCAATATTTTTTCATGAAAATTCATGCAAGTGCATGACAATGCATTGAATCTCACATCTGAACCAAGAAAAAGTGAACTTTGAAAGTTCAATATTTTTTCATGAAAATTCATGCAAGTGCATGACAATGCATTGAATCTCACATCTGAACCAAGAAAAAAGTGAACTTTGAAAGTTCAATATTTTTTCATGAAAATTCATGCAAGTGCATGAAATGCATTGAATCTCACATCTGAACAAAGAAAAAGTGAACTTTGAAAGTTCAATATTTTTCATGAAAATTCATGCAAGTGCATGACAATGCATTGAATCTCACATCTGAACCAAGAAAATAGTGAACTTTGAAAGTTCAATATTTTTTCATGAAAATTCATGCAAGTGCATGACAATGCATTGAATCTCACATCTGACACAAGAAAAAAGTGACTTTGAAAGTTCAATATTTTTTCATGAAAATTCATGCAAGTGATTCATTAAAGTAAACTTGAAAAAAATCAATATTTTTTTATGAAAATTCATGCAAGTGCATGACAATGCATGAATCTCACATCTGAACCAAGAAAATAGTGAACTTTGAAAGTTCAATATTTTTTCATGAAAATTCATGCAAGTGCATGGACAATGCATGAATCTCACATCTGAACCAAAGAAAATAGTGAACTTTGAAAGTTCAATATTTTTTCATGAAAATTCATGCAAGTGCATGACAATGCATTGAATCTCACATCTGAACCAAGAAAATAGTGAACTTTGAAAGTTCAATATTTTTTCATGAAAATTCATGCAAGTGCATGACAATGCATTGAATCTCACATCTGAACCAAGAAAAAAGTGAACTTTGAAAGTTCAATATTTTTTCATGAAAATTCATGCAAGTGCATGACAATGCATTGAATCTCACATCTGAACCAAGAAAAAAGTGAACTTTGAAAGTTCAATATTTTTTCATGAAAATTCATGCAAGTGCATGACAATGCATTGAATCTCACATCTGAACCAAGAAAAAAGTGAACTTTGAAAGTTCAATATTTTTTCATGAAAATTCATGCAAGTGCATGACAATGCATTGAATCTCACATCTGAACCAAGAAAATAGTGAACTTTGAAAGTTCAATATTTTTTCATGAAAATTCATGCAAGTGCATTCATTAAAGTAAACTTTGAAAAATCAATATTTTTTCATGAAAATTCATGCAAGTGCATGACAATGCATTGAATCTCACATCTGAACCAAGAAAATAGTGAACTTTGAAAGTTCAATATTTTTTCATGAAAATTCATGCAAGTGCATGACAATGCATTGAATCTCACATCTGAACCAAGAAAATAGTGAACTTTGAAAGTTCAATATTTTTTCATGAAAATTCATGCAAGTGCATGACAATGCATTGAATCTCACATCTGAACCAAGAAAATAGTGAACTTTGAAAGTTCAATATTTTTTCATGAAAATTCATGCAAGTGCATGAAAATGCATTGAATCTCACTTCTGAACAAAGAAAAAAGTGAACTTTGAAAGTTCAATATTTTTTCATGAAAATTCATGCAAGTGCATGACAATGCATTGAATCTCACATCTGAACCAAGAAAATAGTGAACTTTGAAAGTTCAATATTTTTTCATGAAAATTCATGCAAGTGCATGACAATGCATTGAATCTCACATCTGAACCAAGAAAATAGTGAACTTTGAAAGTTCAATATTTTTTCATGAAAATTCATGCAAGTGCATGACAATGCATTGAATCTCACATCTGAACCAAGAAAAAAGTGAACTTTGAAAGTTCAATATTTTTTCATGAAAATTCATGCAAGTGCATGACAATGCATTGAATCTCACATCTGAACCAAGAAAATAGTGAACTTTGAAAGTTCAATATTTTTTCATGAAAATTCATGCAAGTGCATGACAATGCATTGAATCTCACATCTGAACCAAGAAAAAAGTGAACTTTGAAAGTTCAATATTTTTTCATGAAAATTCATGCAAGTGCATTCATTAAAGTAAACTTTGAAAAATCAATATTTTTTCATGAAAATTCATGCAAGTGCATGACAATGCATTGAATCTCACATCTGAACCAAGAAAATAGTGAACTTTGAAAGTTCAATATTTTTTCATGAAAATTCATGCAAGTGCATGACAATGCATTGAATCTCACATCTGAACCAGAAAAAAGTGAACTTTGAAAGTTCAATATTTTTTCATGAAAATTCATGCAAGTGCATGACAATGCATTGAATCTCACATCTGAACCAAGAAAAAAGTGAACTTTGAAAGTTCAATATTTTTTCATGAAAATTCATGCAAGTGCATGACAATGCATTGAATCTCACATCTGAACAAAGAAAAAAGTGAACTTTGAAAGTTCAATATTTTTTCATGAAAATTCATGCAAGTGCATGACAATGCATTGAATCTCACATCTGAACCAAGAAAATAGTGAACTTTGAAAGTTCAATATTTTTTCATGAAAATTCATGCAAGTGCATGACAATGCATTGAATCTCACATCTGAACCAAGAAAAAAGTGAACTTTGAAAGTTCAATATTTTTTCATGAAAATTCATGCAAGTGCATTCATTAAAGTAAACTTTGAAAAATCAATATTTTTTCATGAAAATTCATGCAAGTGCATGACAATGCATTGAATCTCACATCTGAACCAAGAAAATAGTGAACTTTGAAAGTTCAATATTTTTTCATGAAAATTCATGCAAGTGCATGACAATGCATTGAATCTCACATCTGAACCAAGAAAATAGTGAACTTTGAAAGTTCAATATTTTTTCATGAAAATTCATGCAAGTGCATGACAATGCATTGAATCTCACATCTGAACCAAGAAAATAGTGAACTTTGAAAGTTCAATATTTTTTCATGAAAATTCATGCAAGTGCATGACAATGCATTGAATCTCACATCTGAACCAAGAAAAAGTGAACTTTGAAAGTTCAATATTTTTTCATGAAAATTCATGCAAGTGCATGACAATGCATTGAATCTCACATCTGAACCAAGAAAATAGTGAACTTTGAAAGTTCAATATTTTTTCATGAAAATTCATGCAAGTGCATGACAATGCATTGAATCTCACATCTGAACCAAGAAAAAGTGAACTTTGAAAGTTCAATATTTTTTCATGAAAATTCATGCAAGTGCATGACAATGCATTGAATCTCACATCTGAACCAAGAAAATAGTGAACTTTGAAAGTTCAATATTTTTTCATGAAAATTCATGCAAGTGCATGACAATGCATTGAATCTCACATCTGAACCAAGAAAAAAGTGAACTTTGAAAGTTCAATATTTTTTCATGAAAATTCATGCAAGTGCATTCATTAAAGTAAACTTTGAAAAATCAATATTTTTTCATGAAAATTCATGCAAGTGCATGACAATGCATTGAATCTCACATCTGAACCAAGAAAATAGTGAACTTTGAAAGTTCAATATTTTTTCATGAAAATTCATGCAAGTGCATGACAATGCATTGAATCTCACATCTGAACCAAGAAAATAGTGAACTTTGAAAGTTCAATATTTTTTCATGAAAATTCATGCAAGTGCATGACAATGCATTGAATCTCACATCTGAACCAAGAAAATAGTGAACTTTGAAAGTTCAATATTTTTTCATGAAAATTCATGCAAGTGCATGACAATGCATTGAATCTCACATCTGAACAAAGAAAAAAGTGAACTTTGAAAGTTCAATATTTTTTCATGAAAATTCATGCAAGTGCATGACAATGCATTGAATCTCACATCTGAACCAAGAAAATAGTGAACTTTGAAAGTTCAATATTTTTTCATGAAAATTCATGCAAGTGCATGACAATGCATTGAATCTCACATCTGAACCAAGAAAAAAGTGAACTTTGAAAGTTCAATATTTTTTCATGAAAATTCATGCAAGTGCATGACAATGCATTGAATCTCACATCTGAACCAAGAAAATAGTGAACTTTGAAAGTTCAATATTTTTTCATGAAAATTCATGCAAGTGCATGACAATGCATTGAATCTCACATCTGAACCAAGAAAAAAGTGAACTTTGAAAGTTCAATATTTTTTCATGAAAATTCATGCAAGTGCATTCATTAAAGTAAACTTTGAAAAATCAATATTTTTTCATGAAAATTCATGCAAGTGCATGACAATGCATTGAATCTCACATCTGAACCAAGAAAATAGTGAACTTTGAAAGTTCAATATTTTTTCATGAAAATTCATGCAAGTGCATGACAATGCATTGAATCTCACATCTGAACCAAGAAAAAAGTGAACTTTGAAAGTTCAATATTTTTTCATGAAAATTCATGCAAGTGCATGACAATGCATTGAATCTCACATCTGAACCAAGAAAATAGTGAACTTTGAAAGTTCAATATTTTTTCATGAAAATTCATGCAAGTGCATGACAATGCATTGAATCTCACATCTGAACCAAGAAAAAAGTGAACTTTGAAAGTTCAATATTTTTTCATGAAAATTCATGCAAGTGCATGACAATGCATTGAATCTCACATCTGAACCAAGAAAAAAGTGAACTTTGAAAGTTCAATATTTTTTCATGAAAATTCATGCAAGTGCATGACAATGCATTGAATCTCACATCTGAACCAAGAAAATAGTGAACTTTGAAAGTTCAATATTTTTTCATGAAAATTCATGCAAGTGCATGACAATGCATTGAATCTCACATCTGAACCAAGAAAAAAGTGAACTTTGAAAGTTCAATATTTTTTCATGAAAATTCATGCAAGTGCATTCATTAAAGTAAACTTTGAAAATCAATATTTTTTCATGAAAATTCATGCAAGTGCATGACAATGCATTGAATCTCACATCTGAACCAAGAAAATAGTGAACTTTGAAAGTTCAATATTTTTTCATGAAAATTCATGCAAGTGCATGACAATGCATTGAATCTCACATCTGAACCAAGAAAATAGTGAACTTTGAAAGTTCAATATTTTTTCATGAAAATTCATGCAAGTGCATGACAATGCATTGAATCTCACATCTGAACCAAGAAAATAGTGAACTTTGAAAGTTCAATATTTTTTCATGAAAATTCATGCAAGTGCATGAAAATGCATTGAATCTCACTTCTGAACAAGAAAAAAGTGAACTTTGAAAGTTCAATATTTTTTCATGAAAATTCATGCAAGTGCATGACAATGCATTGAATCTCACATCTGAACCAAGAAAATAGTGAACTTTGAAAGTTCAATATTTTTTCATGAAAATTCATGCAAGTGCATGACAATGCATTGAATCTCACATCTGAACCAAGAAAAAAGTGAACTTTGAAAGTTCAATATTTTTTCATGAAAATTCATGCAAGTGCATGACAATGCATTGAATCTCACATCTGAACCAAGAAAATAGTGAACTTTGAAAGTTCAATATTTTTTCATGAAAATTCATGCAAGTGCATGACAATGCATTGAATCTCACATCTGAACCAAGAAAAAAGTGAACTTTGAAAGTTCAATATTTTTTCATGAAAATTCATGCAAGTGCATTCATTAAAGTAAACTTTGAAAAATCAATATTTTTTCATGAAAATTCATGCAAGTGCATGACAATGCATTGAATCTCACATCTGAACCAAGAAAATAGTGAACTTTGAAAGTTCAATATTTTTTCATGAAAATTCATGCAAGTGCATGACAATGCATTGAATCTCACATCTGAACCAAGAAAAAGTGAACTTTGAAAGTTCAATATTTTTTCATGAAAATTCATGCAAGTGCATTCATTAAAGTAAACTTTGAAAAATCAATATTTTTTCATGAAAATTCATGCAAGTGCATGACAATGCATTGAATCTCACATCTGAACCAAGAAAATAGTGAACTTTGAAAGTTCAATATTTTTTCATGAAAATTCATGCAAGTGCATGACAATGCATTGAATCTCACATCTGAACCAAGAAAATAGTGAACTTTGAAAGTTCAATATTTTTTCATGAAAATTCATGCAAGTGCATGACAATGCATTGAATCTCACATCTGAACCAAGAAAATAGTGAACTTTGAAAGTTCAATATTTTTTCATGAAAATTCATGCAAGTGCATGACAATGCATTGAATCTCACATCTGAACAAGAAAAAAGTGAACTTTGAAAGTTCAATATTTTTTCATGAAAATTCATGCAAGTGCATGACAATGCATTGAATCTCACATCTGAACCAAGAAAATAGTGAACTTTGAAAGTTCAATATTTTTTCATGAAAATTCATGCAAGTGCATGACAATGCATTGAATCTCACATCTGAACCAAGAAAAAAGTGAACTTTGAAAGTTCAATATTTTTTCATGAAAATTCATGCAAGTGCATGACAATGCATTGAATCTCACATCTGAACCAAGAAAATAGTGAACTTTGAAAGTTCAATATTTTTTCATGAAAATTCATGCAAGTGCATGACAATGCATTGAATCTCACATCTGAACCAAGAAAAAAGTGAACTTTGAAAGTTCAATATTTTTTCATGAAAATTCATGCAAGTGCATTCATTAAAGTAAACTTTGAAAAATCAATATTTTTTCATGAAAATTCATGCAAGTGCATGACAATGCATTGAATCTCACATCTGAACCAAGAAAATAGTGAACTTTGAAAGTTCAATATTTTTTCATGAAAATTCATGCAAGTGCATGACAATGCATTGAATCTCACATCTGAACCAAGAAAAAGTGAACTTTGAAAGTTCAATATTTTTTCATGAAAATTCATGCAAGTGCATGACAATGCATTGAATCTCACATCTGAACCAAGAAAATAGTGAACTTTGAAAGTTCAATATTTTTTCATGAAAATTCATGCAAGTGCATGACAATGCATTGAATCTCACATCTGAACCAAGAAAAAAGTGAACTTTGAAAGTTCAATATTTTTTCATGAAAATTCATGCAAGTGCATTCATTAAAGTAAACTTTGAAAAATCAATATTTTTTCATGAAAATTCATGCAAGTGCATGACAATGCATTGAATCTCACATCTGAACCAAGAAAATAGTGAACTTTGAAAGTTCAATATTTTTTCATGAAAATTCATGCAAGTGCATGACAATGCATTGAATCTCACATCTGAACCAAGAAAATAGTGAACTTTGAAAGTTCAATATTTTTTCATGAAAATTCATGCAAGTGCATGACAATGCATTGAATCTCACATCTGAACCAAGAAAATAGTGAACTTTGAAAGTTCAATATTTTTTCATGAAAATTCATGCAAGTGCATGACAATGCATTGAATCTCACATCTGAACCAAGAAAAAAGTGAACTTTGAAAGTTCAATATTTTTTCATGAAAATTCATGCAAGTGCATGACAATGCATTGAATCTCACATCTGAACCAAGAAAATAGTGAACTTTGAAAGTTCAATATTTTTTCATGAAAATTCATGCAAGTGCATGACAATGCATTGAATCTCACATCTGAACCAAGAAAAAAGTGAACTTTGAAAGTTCAATATTTTTTCATGAAAATTCATGCAAGTGCATGACAATGCATTGAATCTCACATCTGAACCAAGAAAATAGTGAACTTTGAAAGTTCAATATTTTTTCATGAAAATTCATGCAAGTGCATGACAATGCATTGAATCTCACATCTGAACCAAGAAAAAAGTGAACTTTGAAAGTTCAATATTTTTTCATGAAAATTCATGCAAGTGCATTCATTAAAGTAAACTTTGAAAAATCAATATTTTTTCATGAAAATTCATGCAAGTGCATGACAATGCATTGAATCTCACATCTGAACCAAGAAAATAGTGAACTTTGAAAGTTCAATATTTTTTCATGAAAATTCATGCAAGTGCATGACAATGCATTGAATCTCACATCTGAACCAAGAAAATAGTGAACTTTGAAAGTTCAATATTTTTTCATGAAAATTCATGCAAGTGCATGACAATGCATTGAATCTCACATCTGAACCAAGAAAAAAGTGAACTTTGAAAGTTCAATATTTTTTCATGAAAATTCATGCAAGTGCATGACAATGCATTGAATCTCACATCTGAACCAAGAAAAAAGTGAACTTTGAAAGTTCAATATTTTTTCATGAAAATTCATGCAAGTGCATGACAATGCATTGAATCTCACATCTGAACCAAGAAAAAGTGAACTTTGAAAGTTCAATATTTTTTCATGAAAATTCATGCAAGTGCATTCATTAAAGTAAACTTTGAAAAATCAATATTTTTTCATGAAAATTCATGCAAGTGCATGACAATGCATTGAATCTCACATCTGAACCAAGAAAATAGTGAACTTTGAAAGTTCAATATTTTTTCATGAAAATTCATGCAAGTGCATGACAATGCATTGAATCTCACATCTGAACCAAGAAAATAGTGAACTTTGAAAGTTCAATATTTTTTCATGAAAATTCATGCAAGTGCATGACAATGCATTGAATCTCACATCTGAACCAAGAAAATAGTGAACTTTGAAAGTTCAATATTTTTTCATGAAAATTCATGCAAGTGCATGACAATGCATTGAATCTCACATCTGAACCAAGAAAAAAGTGAACTTTGAAAGTTCAATATTTTTTCATGAAAATTCATGCAAGTGCATGACAATGCATTGAATCTCACATCTGAACCAAGAAAATAGTGAACTTTGAAAGTTCAATATTTTTTCATGAAAATTCATGCAAGTGCATGACAATGCATTGAATCTCACATCTGAACCAAGAAAATAGTGAACTTTGAAAGTTCAATATTTTTTCATGAAAATTCATGCAAGTGCATGACAATGCATTGAATCTCACATCTGAACAAAGAAAAAAGTGAACTTTGAAAGTTCAATATTTTTTCATGAAAATTCATGCAAGTGCATGACAATGCATTGAATCTCACATCTGAACCAAGAAAAAAGTGAACTTTGAAAGTTCAATATTTTTTCATGAAAATTCATGCAAGTGCATGACAATGCATTGAATCTCACATCTGAACCAAGAAAAAAGTGAACTTTGAAAGTTCAATATTTTTTCATGAAAATTCATGCAAGTGCATGACAATGCATTGAATCTCACATCTGAACCAAGAAAAAAGTGAACTTTGAAAGTTCAATATTTTTTCATGAAAATTCATGCAAGTGCATTCATTAAAGTAAACTTTGAAAAATCAATATTTTTTCATGAAAATTCATGCAAGTGCATGACAATGCATTGAATCTCACATCTGAACCAAGAAAATAGTGAACTTTGAAAGTTCAATATTTTTTCATGAAAATTCATGCAAGTGCATGACAATGCATTGAATCTCACATCTGAACCAAGAAAATAGTGAACTTTGAAAGTTCAATATTTTTTCATGAAAATTCATGCAAGTGCATGACAATGCATTGAATCTCACATCTGAACCAAGAAAAAAGTGAACTTTGAAAGTTCAATATTTTTTCATGAAAATTCATGCAAGTGCATTCATTAAAGTAAACTTTGAAAAATCAATATTTTTTCATGAAAATTCATGCAAGTGCATGACAATGCATTGAATCTCACATCTGAACCAAGAAAATAGTGAACTTTGAAAGTTCAATATTTTTTCATGAAAATTCATGCAAGTGCATGACAATGCATTGAATCTCACATCTGAACCAAGAAAATAGTGAACTTTGAAAGTTCAATATTTTTTCATGAAAATTCATGCAAGTGCATGACAATGCATTGAATCTCACATCTGAACCAAGAAAATAGTGAACTTTGAAAGTTCAATATTTTTTCATGAAAATTCATGCAAGTGCATGACAATGCATTGAATCTCACATCTGAACCAAGAAAAAAGTGAACTTTGAAAGTTCAATATTTTTTCATGAAAATTCATGCAAGTGCATGACAATGCATTGAATCTCACATCTGAACCAAGAAAAATAGTGAACTTTGAAAGTTCAATATTTTTTCATGAAAATTCATGCAAGTGCATGACAATGCATTGAATCTCACATCTGAACCAAGAAAATAGTGAACTTTGAAAGTTCAATATTTTTTCATGAAAATTCATGCAAGTGCATGACAATGCATTGAATCTCACATCTGAACCAAGAAAAAAGTGAACTTTGAAAGTTCAATATTTTTTCATGAAAATTCATGCAAGTGCATGACAATGCATTGAATCTCACATCTGAACCAAGAAAAAAGTGAACTTTGAAAGTTCAATATTTTTTCATGAAAATTCATGCAAGTGCATGACAATGCATTGAATCTCACATCTGAACCAAGAAAAAAGTGAACTTTGAAAGTTCAATATTTTTTCATGAAAATTCATGCAAGTGCATGACAATGCATTGAATCTCACATCTGAACCAAGAAAATAGTGAACTTTGAAAGTTCAATATTTTTTCATGAAAATTCATGCAAGTGCATTCATTAAAGTAAACTTTGAAAAATCAATATTTTTTCATGAAAATTCATGCAAGTGCATGACAATGCATTGAATCTCACATCTGAACCAAGAAAATAGTGAACTTTGAAAGTTCAATATTTTTTCATGAAAATTCATGCAAGTGCATGACAATGCATTGAATCTCACATCTGAACCAAGAAAATAGTGAACTTTGAAAGTTCAATATTTTTTCATGAAAATTCATGCAAGTGCATGACAATGCATTGAATCTCACATCTGAACCAAGAAAAAGTGAACTTTGAAAGTTCAATATTTTTTCATGAAAATTCATGCAAGTGCATGACAATGCATTGAATCTCACATCTGAACAAAGAAAAAAGTGAACTTTGAAAGTTCAATATTTTTTCATGAAAATTCATGCAAGTGCATGACAATGCATTGAATCTCACATCTGAACCAAGAAAATAGTGAACTTTGAAAGTTCAATATTTTTTCATGAAAATTCATGCAAGTGCATGACAATGCATTGAATCTCACATCTGAACCAAGAAAATAGTGAACTTTGAAAGTTCAATATTTTTTCATGAAAATTCATGCAAGTGCATGACAATGCATTGAATCTCACATCTGAAACCAAGAAAATAGTGAACTTTGAAAGTTCAATTTTTTTTCATGAAAATTCATGCAAGTGCATGACAATGCATTGAATCTCACATCTGAACCAAGAAAATAGTGAACTTTGAAAGTTCAATATTTTTTCATGAAAATTCATGCAAGTGCATGAAAATGCATTGAATCTCACTTCTGAACAAAGAAAAAAGTGAACTTTGAAAGTTCAATATTTTTTCATGAAAATTCATGCAAGTGCATGACTGCATTGAATCTCACATCTGAACCAAGAAAACAGTGAACTTTGAAAGTTCAATATTTTTCATGAAAATTCATGCAAGTGCATGACAATGCATTGAATCTCACATCTGAAACCAAGAAATAGTGAACTTTGAAAGTTCAATATTTTTTTCATGAAAATTCAATGCAAGTGCATGACAATGCATTGAATCTCACATCTGAACCAGAGAAAAAGTGAACTTTGAAAGTTCAATATTTTTTCATGAAAATTCATGCAAGTGCATTCATTAAAGTAAACTTTAAAAATCATATTTTTTCATGAAAATTCATGCAAGTGCATGACAATGCATTAAATCTCACATCTGAACCAAGAAAATAGTGAACTTTGAAAGTTCAATATTTTTTCATGAAAATTCATGCAAGTGCATTCATTAAAGTAAACTTTGAAAAATCAATATTTTTTCATGAAAATTCATGCAAGTGCATGACAATGCATTGAATCTCACATCTGAACCAAGAAAATAGTGAACTTTGAAAGTTCAATATTTTTTCATGAAAATTCATGCAAGTGCATGACAATGCATTGAATCTCACATCTGAACCAAGAAAATAGTGAACTTTGAAAGTTCAATATTTTTTCATGAAAATTCATGCAAGTGCATGACAATGCATTGAATCTCACATCTGGAACCAAGAAAACAGTGAACTTTGAAAAGTTCAATATTTTTTCATGAAAAATTCATGCAAGTGCATGACAATGCATTGAATCTCACATCTGAACCAAGAAAATAGTGAACTTTGAAAGTTCAATATTTTTTCATGAAAATTCATGCAAGTGCATGACAATGCATTGAATCTCACATCTGAACCAAGAAAAAAGTGAACTTTGAAAGTTCAATATTTTTTCATGAAAATTCATGCAAGTGCATTCATTAAAGTAAACTTTAAAAATCAATATTTTTTCATGAAAATTCATGCAAGTGCATGACAATGCAATTAAATCTCACATCTGAACCAAGAAAAATAGTGAACTTTGAAAGTTCAATATTTTTTCATGAAAATTCATGCAAGTGCATGACAATGCATTGAATCTCACATCTGAACTAAGAAAAAAGTGAACTTTGAAAGTTCAACATTTTTTCATGAAAATTCATGCAAGTGCATGACAATGCATTGAATCTCACATCTGAACAAGAAAAAAGTGAACTTTGAAAGTTCAATATTTTTTCATTGAAAATTCATGCAAGTGCATGACAATGCATTGAATCTCACATCTGAACCAAGAAAAAAGTGAACTTTGAAAGTTCAATATTTTTTCATGAAAATTCATGCAAGTGCATGAAAATGCATTGAATCTCACTTCTGAACAAAGAAAAAAGTGAACTTTGAAAGTTCAATATTTTTTCATGAAATTCATGCAAGTGCATGACAATGCATTGAATCTCACATCTGAACCAAGAAAATAGTGAACTTTGAAAGTTCAATATTTTTTCATGAAAAATTCATGCAAGTGCATGACAATGCATTGAAATCTCACATCTGAACCAAGAAAAAATGAACTTTTGAAAGTTCAATATTTTTTCATGAAAATTCATGCAAGTGCATTCATTAAAGTAAACTTTGAAAAATCAATATTTTTCATGAAAATTCATGCAAGTGCATGACAATGCATTGAATCTCACATCTGAGACCAAGAAAATAGTGAACTTTGAAAGTTCAATATTTTTTTCATGAAAATTCATGCAAGTGCATGACAATGCATTGAATCTCACATCTGAACCAAGAAAAATAGTGAACTTTGAAAGTTCAATATTTTTTCATGAAAATTCATGCAAGTGCATGACAATGCATTGAATCTCACATCTGAACCAAAGAAAATAGTGAACTTTTGAAAAGTTCAATATTTTTTCATAAAAATTCATGCAAGTGCATGAAAATGCATTGAATCTCACTTCTGAACAAAGAAAAAAGTGAACTTTGAAAGTTCAATATTTTTTCATGAAAATTCATGCAAGTGCATGACAATGCATTGAATCTCACATCTGAACCAAGAAAAAAGTGAACTTTGAAAGTTCAATATTTTTTTCATGAAAATTCATGCAAGTGCATGACATGCATTGAATCTCACATCTGAACCAAGAAAATAGTGAAACTTTGAAAGTTCAATATTTTTTCATGAAAATTCATGCAAGTGGCATTCCATTAAAGTAAACTTTGAAAAATCAATATATTTTCATGAAAATTCATGCAAGTGCATGACAATGCATTGAATCTCACATCTGAACCAAGAAAATAGTGAACTTTGAAAGTTTCAATATTTTTTCATGAAAATTCATGCAAGTGCATGACAATGCATTGAATCTCACATCTGAACCAAGAAAATAGTGAACTTTGAAGTTCAATATTTTTTCATGAAAATTCATGCAAGTGCATGACAATGCATTGAATCTCACATCTGAACCAAGAAAATAGTGAACTTTGAAAGTTCACTATTTTTTCATGAAAATTCATGCAAGTGCATGACAATGCATTGAATCTCACATCTGAACCAAGAAAACAGTGAACTTTGAAAGTTCAATATTTTTTCATGAAAATTCATGCAAGTGCATGACAATGCATTGAATCTCACATCTGAACCAAGAAAAAAAGTGAAACTTTGAAAGTTCAATATTTTTTCATGAAAATTCATGCAAGTGCATGACAATGCATTGAATCTCACATCTGAACCAAGAAAATAGTGAACTTTGAAAGTTCAATATTTTTTTCATGAAAATTCATGCAAGTGCATGACTGCATTGAATCTCACATCTGAACCAAGAAAAACAGTGAACTTTGAAAGTTCAATATTTTTTCATGAAAATTCATGCAAGTGCATGACAATGCATTGAATCTCACATCTGAACCAAGAAAATAGTGAACTTTGAAAGTTCAATATTTTTTCATGAAAATTCATGCAAGTGCATGACAATGCATTGAATCTCACATCTGAACCAAGAAAATAGTGAACTTTGAAAGTTCAATATTTTTTCATGAAAATTCATGCAAGTGCATGACAATGCATTGAATCTCACATCTGAACCAAGAAAAAAGTGAACTTTGAAAGTTCAATATTTTTTCATGAAAATTCATGCAAGTGCATGACAATGCATTGAATCTCACATCTGGAACCAAGAAAAATAGTGAACTTTGAAAGTTCAATATTTTTTCATGAAAATTCATGCAAGTGCATGAACAATGCATTGAATCTCACATCTGAACCAAGAAAAAAGTGAACTTTGAAAGTTCAATATTTTTTCATGAAAAATTCATGCAAGTGCATTCATTAAAGTAAACTTTGAAAAATCAAGTATTTTTTCATGAAAATTCATGCAAGTGCATGACAATGCATTGAATCTCACATCTGAACCAAGAAAATAGTGAACTTTGAAAGTTCAATATTTTTTCATGAAAATTCATGCAAGTGCATGACAATGCATTGAATTCTCACATCTGAACCAAGAAAAAAGTGAACTTTGAAAGTTCAATATTTTTTCATGAAAATTCCTGCAAGTGCATGACAATGCATTGAATCTCACATCTGAACCAAGAAAATAGTGAACTTTGAAAGTTCAATATTTTTTCATGAAAATTCATGCAAGTGCATGACAATGCATTGAATCTCACATCTGAACCAAGAAAAAAGGAACTTTGAAAGTTCAATATTTTTTCATGAAAATTCATGCAAGTGCATGACAATGCATTAAATCTCACATCTGAACCAAGAAAATAGTGAACTTTGAAAGTTCAATATTTTTTCATGAAAAATTCATGCAAGTGCATGACAATGCATTGATCTCACATCTGAACTAAGAAAAAAGTGGAACTTTGAAAGTTCAACATTTTTTCATGAAAAGTCATGCAAGTGCATGACAATGCATTGAATCTCACATCTGAACCAAGAAAAAAGGTGAACTTTGAAAGTTCAATATTTTTTCATGAAAATTCATGCAAGTGCATG
Organism: Daphnia galeata; assembly: GCA_030770115.1. NCBI lineage: Eukaryota > Metazoa > Arthropoda > Branchiopoda > Diplostraca > Daphniidae > Daphnia > Daphnia galeata. The sequence continues at coordinate 21,438 of JAUANT010000019.1, read as the reverse complement.
AAAATGCATTGATCTCACTTCTGAACAAAGAAAAAAAGTGAACTTTGAAAGTTCAATATTTTTTCATGAAAATTCATGCAAGTGCATGACAATGCATTGAATCTACAATCTGAACCAAGAAAAAAGTGAACTTTGAAAGTTCAATATTTTTTCATGAAAAATTCATGCAAGTGCATGACAATGCATTGAATCTCACATCTGAACCAAGAAAAAAGTGAACTTTGAAAGTTCAATATTTTTTCATGAAAATTCATGCAAGTGCATTCATTAAAGTAAACTTTGAAAAATCAATATTTTTTCATGAAATTCATGCAAGTGCATGACAATGCATGAATCTCACATCTGAACCAAGAAAATAGTGAACTTTGAAAGTTCAATATTTTTTCATGAAAATTCATGCAAGTGCAATGACATGCATTGAATCTCACATCTGATAACACAAGAAAAAAAGTGAACTTTGAAAGTTCAATATTTTTCATGAAAAATTCATGCAAGTGCAGGACAATGCATTGAATCTCACATCTGAACCAAGAAAATAGTGAACTTTGAAAGTTCAATATTTTTTTCATGAAAATTCATGCAAGTGCATGACAATGCATTGAATCTCACATCTGAACCAAGAAAAAAGTGAACTTTGAAAGTTCAATATTTTTTCATGAAAATTCATGCAAGTGCATGACAATGCATTAATCTCACATCTGAACCAAGAAAATAGTGAACTTTGAAAGTTCAATATTTTTTCCATGAAAATTCATGCAAGTGCATGACAATGCATTGAATCTCACATCTGAACTAAGAAAAAAGTGAACTTTGAAAGTTCAACATTTTTCATGAAAATTCATGCAAGTGCATGACAATGCATTGAATCTCACATCTGAACCAAGAAAAAAGTGAACTTTGAAAGTTCAATATTTTTTCATGAAAATTCATGCAAGTGCATGACAATGCATTGAATCTCACATCTGAACCAAGAAAAAAAGTGAACTTTGAAAGTTCAATATTTTTCAATGAAAATTCATGCAAGTGCATGAAAAATGCGTTGAATCTCACTTCTGAACAAAGAAAAAAGTGAACTTTGAAAGTTCAATATTTTTTCATGAAAATTCATGCAAGTGCATGACAATGCATTGAATCTCACATCTGAACCAAGAAAAAAGTGAACTTTGAAAGTTCAATATTTTTTCATGAAAATTCATGCAAGTGCATTCATTAAATTAAACTTAAAAATCAATATTTTTTCATGAAACATTCATGCAAGTGGCATGACAATGCATTAAATCTCCCATCTGAACCAAGAAAATAGTGACTTTGAAAGTTCAATATTTTTTCATGAAAATTCATGCAAGTGCATGACAATGCATTGAATCTCACATCTGAACTAAGAAAAAAGTGAACTTTGAAAGTTCAATATTTTTCATGAAAATTCATGCAAGTGCATGACAATGCATTGAATCTCACATCTGAACCAAGAAAAAAGTGAACTTTGAAAGTTCAATATTTTTCATGAAAATTCATGCAAGTGCATGACAATGCATTGAATCTCACATCTGAACCAAGAAAAAAGTGAACTTTGAAAGTTCAATATTTTTTCATGAAAATTCATGCAAGTGCATGAAAATGCATTGAATCTCACTTCTGAACAAAGAAAAAAAGTGAACTTTGAAAGTTCAATATTTTTTCATGAAAATTCATGCAAGTGCATGACAATGCATTGAATCTCACATCTGAACCAAGAAAATAGTGAACTTTGAAAGTTCAATATTTTTTCATGAAAATTCATGCAAGTGCATGACAATGCATTGAATCTCACATCTGAACCAAGAAAAAAGTGAACTTTGAAAGTTCAATATTTTTTCATGAAAATTCATGCAAGTGCATTCATTAAAGTAAACTTTGAAAAATCAATAATTTTTTCATGAAAATTCATGCAAGTGCATGACAATGCATTGAATCTCACATCTGAACCAAGAGAAAATAGTGAACTTTGAAAGTTCAATATTTTTTCATGAAAAATTCATGCAAGTATGGCACGATATTCCGCGCCACTCAATCGATGATCGAACCAACTGATTTTGATGAATGGTAAATTTTTCCGGTGTTGTGGCCGAAGATCGATTAGATCGAATAACACGATTGAATTTGATCAAATTCAAAGATTGATTCGATCGAAGTCGACGATCAATTCGATCGAATTCGATAATCAATTAGACCGATTTCGATGATTTAATCAAATAATTCTTGGCCAAATTTTAATGAATTTGACTTCGTCACTAAGTTCGTTTATCAAATGCAAGATCGACTGATTCAACAATAAAAATGTGTATCATCGAATGTGTTAAACTAAATCGAACTAAAGGGTGCTTTGAATTGGAATGCTTGCTGGTGCCCTCTTGCGACATCACGCAACACTCCATCGCTTAAGGTCAGAAATATTTTTTAACCGTAGAAATATTGTATTATTCAAAAGACGTGTTATAAATTTAAATTCTTTTTTATTTAATGAAATTCTATTTTTCCAGAAATATATTCACGTTTTTGTTTGTATAGCTCGAAAATTTGGCAATATTGTTGATTGCTCTTACTTCCCATAAAATCAGCCAGAGGATGGAGGAGCATAGCATGGCGAGAGCAGACAGACGCTAAGAGTTTCTTTGTTTGGTTTTTTTATACACAATTTTTTCAAAATTTTTTCATTTTTAGTGTAGCTAATACGAAGTACAAGGTGTGATATATCGGTAAGTTAATTTTTCCACCTGCTATTTTTCTCTGGTTACATTTTCCCCCTTTTTCCTTTTTGCAGAGCATGGCAATGATCCCATTACTTTTGTATGTTTGCTGAAAATCGCAAAGTATTTGTGCCTTAAATCAATTCATCATCTCCAGCCAACACCTTAAGTGACAACCTCTCGAACCCCGAGCAACTTAGCTAGCTCAAGTGCATCAAGTATGAGATTCTGCAACAGGAATGTCATCTCCCACTTGATTCCAGACCTGGAAGCCGTTATAAAGTATCTGGGAAATGCCAGAATATCAAGCACTAGATCTCATGGTAATATAAGTTACTCCTTCGTACATTTTTATTGGGTTAAAAATTTGGGTTTCGAGTGATGATACTTAACATGTCAATTTTGTTAGTTGGTTACAGGACATATCACCATATCATGGTATGTGTTGTCATGTAACAAGCCACTGCCAATGGATTGAAGATACGCACCAATCTTATTGTAAAGAATAAGAAGTTTTATTTGCATCAATTGAGCTTTTTTAGAAGTAAGTTTATGCTGTAAGTTTTTCATTAAACCTTCAGTCACCCAATTTGGACTTTTCAAGGAAATTCCGGTGGCTATCGCATTTAAAGCAATGGGGATTGTTTCGGATCAGGAGATTGTGCAGATGATTGGCACAGACGATGATTTCCAGACTGCGTTTGCTCCATCTCTCGAAGAATGCGTCAAACCCAACATTTTTACCCAAAAACAAGCCTTGAGGTATTTTGAAACTAGTAAGCTTCAGTAACAAATGTTGATGTTTTCAATGACTTATAACAGGCACTTGGGAAAGAAGATGCATCAAAAACGATTTTTTGAGGGTCCCCAAGAAAACACCCATGGATCAAGCAAGAGAAGCCCTAGCTAGTCAAGTATTAGCCCATGTTCCGGTAAGAGCTTTTCAATTAGGAAAAACAAATTGGTATTGTCCTAAAAATGTCTTGCACGTTTGTAATAGGTGGAGAACTTTAACTTCAAAGCAAAGGCTATGTACTTGGACCTAATGATTATCATAACCGTGGGACTGGAAAACGCCATCATTACTGTAACATTTGCAAATTTATTTCTACTTACCTTTATTTAATTCTCTGTAATATCTTCTTTTCTTTAGGGCAATTGGACCATCAAGCGGTTCCGTATGGACAGACAAGGTGTCACACATACTCTGTGTCGTTTATCGTACATTTCTGGGACTTGGAATGATGACGAGGGTCAATTCAGATTATGAGAGGAAGAGTCAGGCTATTGGGCCCCGCTCTCTACATCCTTCTCAATGGGGTATAAAATCTTTAATTTGTGCTTGTTAGAATTTAAAATAATTCTTATATTTTCCAATTTGATTTATTCAGGAATGATATGTCCGGCGGATACCCCAGAAGGCGAAGTAAAACGATTTTAAATGTTTTTTTTTTTTTTACTTCAAATATTTGCATTATTAACGACCGGAATTTCTTAGGGTTGTGGCTTGGTGAAGAATTTGGCACTGATGACCCACATCACGACTGGAAGCAGAAGAAGCACCCATCGCTCGGATTGCGCAGAATATGAGCGTCGAAGACATTCATCTGTTTAGTGGCGAGGAGATAAGCGACCCCAGCATTTACACCGCTTTCCTTAATGGTATTTAATCGACTTCTATATGCAATCTTAGATTTACTTATCGGATTTATTTATTATTTTAGGCAATATCATCGGATTGGTCAAGGACTATCAGCGGTTGATTCGTTATTTCAAACTAGCTCGCCGCCACGGTCACATCAACCCGTTTGTTTCCATCTATCCGCATTTCCTGACTCGTTCGGTTTACATCAGTTGCGATGGTGCTCGTTTATGTTGGTAAGATGATCAGACCCGGCTTAAGAGTTAGGGTAAACGCAACTATAATTATTCGAATTTGTTTGTCCGTGCAGTCCTTATATCATCGTCCGTAAGGGCAAGTCATCGGTAACAGACGAGCACATGCAAAAGCTCGCCGACAACTTCATCAATTTGCCCTGTTGTGATATCAGGGTTGCTTGATGATATTTACAGACTTAAAATGCTTAAAATATGAAGAGTAATAATTGTTTGCATTTACTAATTTCTTTGGTATCTTTAAAGGTTACACTGATAAATCTTCAAGTTACATCAATGGATGAACACGAATCCGAAATTTAGATGTTTACATGTGAGGTTGTTCAACTTGTTTCGCGTTTGTGTAATCCAGTTTGCATGAAGAAAATCTTACGGAAGATTATTATTAATTTCTCCCTCTACACTGGTTGATGCATCTATTTGAACTCTCATTTATATGATATTTTTTCTATGGGATATTTTGTTATCTAATATAAGCTTCACATACGAAAAATAGTAAAGGTGAAATTTGGTGGATAATTGGGTTTTAAGTAGTAAAAAAATTAATTAAAATTATGATGCGGCGCCTCATTTTTATTCGCGATTATTTATGGTGGCAATTAACCAATTTAAGTTTTTGCGACAATAAACTGATTTCTTATGTTATCAAATTCTACTTTTGTTGGGTCCAATTATTTTTTTAAGTTCATGAAGCTCTGGAGGAAAAAGAGGGCAATCATACTTCGGCACATTTCTAGCTGCTCGGAGAGGTCCAATGATAGTTTCTAGATAATCTTCATCAAATATGCCTTCTAAAAGATGAACTACGTCTGGATCCTATCATTACAAAAACCGTTTACCGAAATAGTAGTTACACCTTACAAACTCGTAAATTCCTGAGATGTAACTTTGTATAGGAGTTGCGTAGGACTTAGTGCGCATAGGGTGATGGTTCCACGAGGAAACATAAGCATCAAGTGTTCGCTGAAAAAGGTTCATTCCGACAAAATGCAGACAAAATAGGTCGATGTCCGATTCGGAATGTAGAATTCCGCTTGTGTCCATGTTACTAATAATTGGTAATACACGAAATAAAAGAATTCAATAAGTTCGAACCAAATGATATTAAAAAACTTACTGAAACTCGTCCAGTAGTGGTTCTAGGCAACGCTCCTTCGTGTCCTTCCATTGGCGCTCAATTGGCTGATTGTGTATAGACCTGCCAGCAATGAAACTACGATTATGGCTACCTCTGATCTGGAGAAGATAGTCTGCCGCAAGAACGTTTTCGCCCCCTCTATTAGTTCGAAGACATGCAGGCATACCCCAAATCAACCGAGCTCTATGAAGGACTTTGACGACTGTTTCAGACCGGTTATTGTCTGCAACCTCCATACCGACAATTGCTTTGGAGTATCCATCGACAATTCCATGAACAACAAAACCCCATCTTCAAAAAAGATTAAATAAAAAAATTTAAGCATGGGCTATCAAAATATTATGATATTGCATTCCCAACTTACCCGTCAAACTTGTAAAATCCGTCAAGATGCCATAAAGAAAGAGGGCCCCTGTACAGAATATACGCGACGTTTTAATTTTTTTTTTGCATGGATATCCCTGCTTAAGTCCAACTCTATTATACGACTCTCGTAATCGACAATGCTGAATTTTTATTCCATCAGAGCTTAGTTTTTCCCTTGATGAGTTGGAGGCCCTAGAGTAGATTAAATACCTCATTAGGCCTACACACAACGGGAATTAATCATTTTAAAATTATTATATTTCAAACCAAAATTGGGGGAATTGCTTTCTGGCAGCAGTTATGTATTCATCAAGTTTTTTCATCACTAATTGTACTATAACTTGTTCTCAGTTAATTCCCCATTCAGCAATTCTTCTTTGCGTGTACGTGGTTTAACACCCATTAGTTTGCAATTTCCTTTATCTTGAAATCATTAGCTAAAATGGTTTGACAAACTAGATTAGACTTAGAACAGTACTGCACTTCCATTATTAATACCTTTATATTCTTGCACTTTTACAAAAAATCAATGACAACACGAATATGATCTGGCCTCTCAGCATCTGTTGAAAGTTGGTTTTAACACATCGTCTGTTTGCATTATGTCACAAAACTCTCTGTAGTTGCTAGAAAATTCCTCAAAACGTTGGGCTTTCAAAAAATAATACAATTAATATAATTTTGATGCGAAAACTTATTGAAGAATATTGCACCTTCTTTCAAATTCACCACTAAGCTGAGTAAGCTCTAACTTGTATCTTTCGTAAGCAGCCTCCATAGTCAATTTTATAATTAACAACTTCTAAATACTCAAGTGTTATATGAATCGTACTAAATAAGGGAGTGAAAAGTAGATACACAAACAGAGGCCTCTAATTATCAAATAACTATGCGTAATTCTCCATTTTGATAATGAAGAAAAGAACCAACAATCAAAGAAAAATGTAACTTCGTCCAAAAAATAACTTCGACATGGAAAATTAAGCAAGCACTTGCGCTTGCACTAGCACTACAATACGAATAAAGAAATACATAATTAATGCCGTAACGGCATTCATAAAAATGAAGTGTTTTTTTTCTTCATCCATTCCATAATGATAAATACTCAGAATATTACGTTTGGCTTCTGGTTACGGCGTCGTCGTGGAGGTGGTCTGTACTGGAGTCAATATAATTACCGGTGTAGTAGTTGGTGTAGTTGGCGGTGTAGTAGTCTATGTTTTTCGTTACCAAATACTTAACAGGGAGATATATTGGAAGTTTAAGTGTAAACGCGATGACGTTTTAATAATGTAGCTGGGACATTCACCCAATCAAATCAAATGTTTTTTCATGGCTGTGAATTGCTTATTTCCAACAAAAATTATGTGAAAGAGGTTAGATGATTTCTTTTTTCCCTGAACGATTATGTTAGCCGAACATCACTATTGGAAAAATTCAGATTTTATTTTACCTTACTGTCACTTAGGTGGACGGAAGCGGCCGGAAGCGGGTAATGCAAAGATGAAAAAGTAGATGGCTGAATAGGAATTCTGTAAACTGTTTTAGACTTGGTTGTCTTCACTTGTAACAACTTGACGCACTTTGTTCATTATTTATGGGCACCTACAATAAATCTCTCTGATGGTAAAAAAAATGAATATAAGGACAACAGCCCGCCGAATCCACATGACAAAGACCGGTTAGACGAGCCTACACAAAAAACCAAAGAGAGAGACACACACAATATCGTCATCCTGCCACCACCCCTATATTCTCTGAGCTTAAAATTCAGAATATAAAACATCGGTCTATCGTATATCTACATGAGAAAAACCAAAGGATTGGAAAATATAAAACAACAAAAGCAAATGAATGAACGTCGTGCTGCGCCCTTTTTGCCCCTCGATCGTCAACTTCATCATCGCGCTTCGGTTCATGCCATTCATTCAGTGGATTATATTAGCCGATGCGCGGAAATACTTGACGAAGACCAGCATCAGCAGAAAACGAACAGACAATAGAAAAAGACATCGGATGAGTTTTGTCCGAACTCAACGGGGTTTCATCATCATTCACCGAGTATTTTTAAAACAACTTTTAAATGTCCAGAAAAAGAAAGAGAGAGACCCGATCATATCCGCACATCTATGCATATGAAAAAAACAAACCAACCAAGTCAAGAAATAACCTGTCAATTTCAAAACGACGCGGTAGTCCTAAATCTTAAAAAAAAAACTGATCACACATTCTACTTACACGAAAAGAGGCATCGGGGAAAAATAAATAATACTGTGCCAAATGTCAATAAGGAACAATCAATTTGTGACAGAAAAGCTTGTTTGAATAACAATGAGATCACTAAATCTCAATGAAGATGAGCAAATTTACATATGTGATGAAGAAATTGTCGAAGATATGAACAGTTGACAGTTCAGATAGAAAATATTTATATTTCACATATTCCTTAACTGTGTTTTTTTTAGAAAGTGTAAAAAAAAACAGCATGCATTGATCGGGACTACATTGTCTCTGATCAATTTCACTTGTTGTGTGACGTTCACCTCAGTGGTTTTTTTAGTTTTTTATTTTCCAATTTCAGTTTTCTATGAATAACTATGATTGACCGTCGAGAATCGCGACGATCAAGGTATGAAATTCATCCTGCTCGCATCCGGCACACCTGCTATTTTGTGCCCAGTTTTCTTACAGGGTTATATATAGCTGTCTCTCCGCCTGTCGACCTGATTCAAGTTTCCTAGCTTCATCCTACACATATGTAGGACTCGACAAGCGTCGACAAGTATATGAGACGAGACATTCACAGTCACATATAGAAAGTGAAAGACTCGGTGAAAGACAGAGTAACAAATGGATTGTGCCCCTGCATCGATCCATCTTTCTCAGCGCCCAAGGACGGTCCTAAAGTCGCTATAACTTCTTCCTTTTCTTTCAACTTGGCCACCGTGATAAATACAAAAGACCAAACCAACCAAACAAACAAATTCGCGATAAAAATATATTCTGAGCCTTTAATTGACGACTTTTTTGCGCTGCTGCTGCTGTTGGGTTGAAAGTAACGAAAACGTAGGCCTATGTGTTAACTAGTTGTAGTCTAGAGACCCAATTTCTCAGAAAATTCGAAGAATAAAATTTTTATTAGCTACAAATATTAATAAGGTCTAAAAAAACACCTCCGCGTATTAAAGCAAATAGACGGCAACATCACGACCAAGAAGAAGAAAGCAAAAAGAAACAAACCAACACCCACAACATTTTGGCTTCTTTCTCATGCAAATTTCAATTTATTATTAGTTGATGTTTAAAAAGAAAAAGAAAAAGAAAATCGGTTCCCTTCTTCTTGTATTTTTTCCCCATTTTTACATGCACCACTCGATATCTCCTCAGTTCTCTGCAGTCCTAGCTCAACGACTAAGCTCAACACACAAAACACAATCTTCTAGCTGCTAGAACCACCAGGGACCGCGCTATTATTGCGTAAAGATTGTGTTTTAGGCTTTACCTGGTGCTTTTGAGGGCAAAAATTCCGAAAGAGGTCCCTAATGGAGTGTGGGCCAATAATCTTCCTCTGTGCGACAATAAACCGTGCAGACTTTGCAGGCGAGATAATCAGAGGGATAATCATCTGTGGCTTTAATGTATCTAAAAAGAGAGAGAACTCTCTCACTCGGCTGATTTCGTTCCTTTTCTCCATCATTGCGCTTATTGTTGCATTATATAATATAGAAACCGCGAACGGCCTCCATATAATTTAGTTCTTTTGTGCCACGAGCAAATTAATCAAAGCTGTAAGAGACTAAAAGTGTGTTCTATGGGCACCCCAAACATTTTCTTTGTGTATTGCAATGACCTGCTGGTTTATATATAACAACCCAACAACTTGATATAAGCGTCGTAATTAATATAAATAAAATTATGGAAATGAGTGCTAAAGTAAAAGCGAGAGTAAAATTTGAAAATTTCCCTGGCTGCATTTTTTTTTGCGGAACTATCATCCCGCATTTGAAACGTGGATGAAATAAATGTGTATATGTATAGACCTAGAAAAGAGCAAGGGCTGAAAAGTTGTCGTTCTGGATCTGGAACCAATAAATATTGCGACTCTCACTTGTGCGCTGCGACGGAGCGACATCAATATCCATTCCGATCCATTCCTCTATGATTTTCCTCTTCTTAAACTTAATACACAGCAAAAACCGCCAGATGAATTTGTTTATCTTGTGCATTAACTAAATTTTCACCTGCATACCTCGTTTTTATATGAATATACGTAAGTATCCTAAGAACGTAAGAAATCTTATGTACACGACGATGATCCTTCGGGAGTTTTTCGACGATTCGCTTGTTTCAGAACGGATTTTGATTTCAGGGTCTAATTATCAATCGGCAGATTACAATGAAGAAGAAGAAATTGTTTTTTTTAATGAAAAAAAATTAATTAATCGATCTATTTTAAAATTCAGAGATAGTTGTTCCTGTTCTATTTGCTCTATAGATCGCTGTTTTTAAAATTTCCATCACTAATGAACAATGTGTTGCATAACTGGACAATAAAATATTACAACAAATGCTGATAACTAATCCCTATCAAATAAAAATGGAACGCTACAAATTGGCATTGTGAATCAGCTCTCGTAATAGTGAACAGCATTCCAAATACGCAATAGAAAACTTACGGCTGCGGCTAGGCAATAAAAATTTTGTTTGATCTGCTGCAATCCGTTACGACCCAAACGTTCTCCTGTTTCCAATGTGCCCATGTAGTAATAGCAACGGTTTATTAGCTTTTTCGAAAACAATTATTTCTAATCTATCGTTCAGTTGGTGACAATAAATCGTTAAGCCGTTTAAGCTAAGAAGAACATATTATATCCTGCGTAGAAGACACAGAGAGAAAAGTGATGTCTTTTATTCCTCACTTTCCCAAGTAAAAACCGTATCTAAACTATCGTTGCCTATATATGCCTATCATATGTATCATATTCTTCTGTCTCATTTCTTTATATGCAGAAAAATCTGAACAATAAACTAAATTATATTAAATAGTATTGATAAATCTTAAGAACATGTTCGTTTTCGATATAATATCATGGAAAGAGCCATCAAACCCCAACCTCAATCTGCCACACATTCGCCGAACAAAATAATTGAAATCCAATTAATGGTAACAACGACCGATAAATAACACTCCAGTTTCCTTATTTTAATCTCGTAAACATTTACGTGAACAACGTAGAATTTTCAACGACTACGGTTATGAACCTTAAGATCACACTGCAGCAGCTAGCAAGAAACTGGACCGGCAATTGAGTTAGTCATGCAATTCTTACATAAGAAAGTTAGTTAACAATAAAATAAGTGTATAAATTTTAATATTAAGTAAGTGGTGGTTTAAATTAATAAAAATTATATCCAAGCGTAAACATTTTGCATACTGTTATCGTGAGCTATACCCTGGCTACATCTGATTTCCACTAATTTTGTACAGTTAATTTAATTGTGACAGGGTAAAAGGAGATATTTTATTCTAACGTAATTGAAAGACGTCCGCTGACTCTCCCCTCTATCCAAAAACGTATTTGCAAGGCACCAGAAAAAACGACTCGCTAAAGCGTAATATTAATTGCGTTTGATTAAAGGGTATTGATTCTCAATAAATGTGCAACCGTTACACTTACAAAACAGCAAGTAAAAACAAAATACACAAGTTATTTCTTTGCACTAAAGTAACATTTCTTTATTCAAAATAATCGATCATTGAAAAAACGTTATACGCTACAGAATGGAAAAGAGAGTTCGTTTCGCCCAATGGACGAAAAAATGTACGATAAAAAAACCTGGGTTGTTCTGCAAAATAACAATAAAAAAAAGCGTGGCTGGCTGGTAGCCTTTAAAGACGAGTAAATCCGTAACGAAGGGATGAAAGAGCATCGTTCCACAAGTTCACGAAGGTTTCTTCATTATTGGTCACGGGAAAAATTAATTCCGCAATATTGGGACAGATTTTTACTTGGGGATGAAAGCCTTCCATTTCTTTCAGTGAACCTGGATGACGAAAAATTACTTTCAATTGCATTTCACGCCAATTGATTGGAACGTGAAAGGATCCGGTAAGGAATCCATACACTCCCTGCAAGGTGATTTCAGCATTTCTTCCTCGACCTAATTGGGTAATAAATCGTCAAGCTTCTCTTGTTGTTAAATTGTAAGACAAGATAAAACCTTTTGAAATATTTTCGAGGTAGGTCTGAAACCAGGCTTTATTGGCCTTTTCTTGTTCTCTTAGAAAGAAAATAGGCGAAATGGCATAATCCCAGTCAAGAGATTCCATAATAAGTTCCGTTGAAGCACTCATTTTTATGAATGCCGGGTGACAAGCAACATTGTCAAGGATCTAATAATGTAAAGCCATTATAAAAATAATGCCTGGCTTATTATAAAATACTCATTGTTCGAATTTGAATCGTACCTTATTGGCCTCAAGCAAATGCATTCCTAAAATAAATGGGTGGTCTCTGCCATTGGGTGAATTTTTGATTCGTTCGTATGCTTGTAAAACCCAAAAGGGACACACGAAGCACTGAACTACTCCTATAGCTATTAAATTAAAAGGTAATTATAGCATGAATAAAAAAAAGCAATTCGAAAAAAGTACCTGCAATTTTTCCCGAGACAAGCAGTTCAGTATTCCAGTCGTCGGGAGAGAAACCAAAAGTGGGAGAAATTACTGTTCCATTCGCAGACAGCTGCTTCAGCCGTGGATATGCAAATTTCTCAAGCATAGTGGTAACTGCAGCCATTTTTGGCCCACCGTGATCAACCACTTCTCTTTGCTTCCTTTCGCCCGAACCATTGTTGAAGAACATTTCGATCAAAATAGGGTTTCGTGATTTCTTTTCAAAATTTGGAGTTTGCAGGGCGTAATTGAAGTCTTCAGTTACGTTATCTTCTCGCAACTGGATAACGTTGCCAAACACGTCAGGAATAAGTTGGGCGTCCTCCTCGGTAAACACCATGATATCGGTTTTGTGTTCAGCAATTAGACGCATCGCTTTAAGAAAAAAAAAAATAACAGATGCAATGTCAAGCAAAATTAATTTAGATATAAATATTCCTGCTATTCCCCTTTACTACATATTCCTGCCCATAGCCCATTTCCTGCTTTCCGTCATCCTCGTCCAGCAATGATGTTACATTATTGTTTGGCAAGTTACCAGAAGACTGACGTCGTGTCTCTGCTGCTTTGAAACACTTTTCCCGAAGATAAATTGTATCAGAAGTGCGATCAGGAAGGGCTGGAGGTTTAGTTTCAATGGAAGAGGCAGAAATTGATGGGAAAAAATTCCCTGTTGGGATCTCAAAGTTGGGCTGCGTTTCGGCAACGTCGATAAAAGGAACAGCAATTGCACTGTTAGAGTTATCTTCAAAACTAACTCCATGAAAGTGCTGATGTTCTTCTTTTTCCAAATAATCGTTAAGAGACACACCACTGAGACTTGTGGCTTCATTTTCATCAATGCATCTTCCGTCTACATCTAGTGGTGATCGTGTGCAAACATTTCTTAGGTCGTGTCTATTTTCAGAAAAACAATATCGACACAAGAAATTATCCTCGTCACTTTGGTCTTTGCTTCCGTCTGGAATCACATCTAGATAAAATTCAGGAACAATCTGGACAACACCCGTAAACTTAACGATACAAAAAAAAATTAGTAAAAAATCTTTAACTACTTTTAATCTTTTTACCCTTTTCAGTCTACCGGCATTTACATAAGGGGTTGACAAATCAAAGTCAAAATACTCCAAATCTTTTGAATTTCCTCGACAGCGATACATGACGAATTGTGAATCGTCTTTAAGAAGTCCACGATATGCCCTGTCAAAACTTTTACATATTATTTATCTTCACATGAAACAGTATCTAGACAATACCTTCTGATAGCTTGAGCTGTTTCCTCAGTGTTCAGATTTGCTGCCATCTTAATCTCTTTGAATGGTTCGTAGAGTTTGCCAATATCTAATTTCTCCTGTTCACTGGTTTTTTGTTTAGACCAATTAGGTCCACCCAATAAGAAGAACTTGACCTTAATAGCTGGTGCAGTAACTAAAAATAATATTTATATTTACTGAAGAAAAATTTTAGGGAGCAAAAAATTAATATATATTACCAGGAGATCTTATGCTTGCCATTCTGGCATTTCGTAGAGCCTTATTTGCAGATCTGGTAACATGTGGAGATGACGACCCGTTGCAGGATTCCATACTTGATGAACTTGAGCCAGCTAAGTTGCTCGGGGTTCGAGGGGTTGTAGCTGCTACTGAGGAATTGGATGGGGACGCTGGTGTGCATTGAGGCATGAATGCTTTGCGATTTTTAGCAAACATAGCAAAACTAAGGGGATCATTGCCATGCTCTGGAAAATGGAAAAAAGGAGGAAAATGTAACAAGAAAAAATAGCAGGTGGAAAAGTTAACTTACCGATACATCCCGCCTTATATTTTGTATAAGCTATACTTAAATTGACGAAATCTTCGTCGGTTATTGTAAAAATAAAAATTTAAGAAACAAATTGTGATAAACAGACCCACGATCGAAGAAACTCTTAGGTTGTAGTGACTGAATTCGTCCTGACGGTATTGCCTTTACGCCTTAATGCTCTAGCGGATTTTATGGGGAGAAAAAGCATTCAACAATATTGCCAACTTCTCGATCTATAAAAATCAAAACATAAATAAATATCTGGAAAAAAAGATTTTTAATAAATAAACAAGTATTTCCAATTTATAACACGTCTTTGAATAATACAATATTTCTAAGGTTAAAAAATATTTCTAACAATAAGCGATGGAGTGTTGCGTGAAGTCGCAAGAGGGCACTAGAAAGCATTCCATTTCAAAGTACCCTTTAGTTCGATTTCAGTAAAAACACATTCGATAATACTAATTTTGTTTGTTGAATCAATCGATATCTTGTATTTGATAAACGATCTTAGTGATCGGTCAAACTCCCTAAAATTAACCAAGAATTATTTTGATTGTATCATCAAAATTGGTCGAATTGATTATCAAATTCGATCGAATCAATCTTCGAATTTCATTGAATCAATCATCGATTTTGATCGAATCAAACGTCGAATTCGGTCTTATCGGTCTTTGACAAAGTGGTGCAAAAATTTACCAATCATCAAAATCAGTTTGTTCGATCATTGATTGAGTGGCGCGAATATCGTGCCATATGCAAGTGCATGACAATGCATTGAATCTCACATCTGAACCAAGAAAATAGTGAACTTTGAAAGTTCAATATTTTTTCATGAAAATTCATGCAAGTGCATGACAATGCATTGAATCTCACATCTGAACCAAGAAAAAAGTGAACTTTGAAAGTTCAATATTTTTTCATGAAAATTCATGCAAGTGCATGACAATGCATTGAATCTCACATCTGAACCAAGAAAAAAGTGAACTTTGAAAGTTCAATATTTTTTCATGAAAATTCATGCAAGTGCATGACAATGCATTGAATCTCACATCTGAACCAAGAAAAAAGTGAACTTTGAAAGTTCAATATTTTTTCATGAAAATTCATGCAAGTGCATGACAATGCATTGAATCTCACATCTGAACCAAGAAAATAGTGAACTTTGAAAGTTCAATATTTTTTTCATGAAAATTCATGCAAGTGCATGACAATGCATTGAATCTCACATCTGAACCAAGAAAAAAGTGAACTTTGAAAGTTCAAATATTTTTTCATGAAAATTCATGCAAGTGCATTCATTTAAAGTAAAACTTTGAAAAAATCAATATTTTTCATGAAAATTCATGCAAGTGCATGACAATGCATTGAATCTCACATCTGAACCAAGAAAATAGTGAACTTTGAAAGTTCAATATTTTTCATGAAAATTCATGCAAGTGCATGACAATGCATTGAATCTCACATCTGAACCAAGAAAATAGTGAACTTTGAAAGTTCAATATTTTTCATGAAAATTCATGCAAGTGCATGACAATGCATTGAATCTCACATCTGAACCAAGAAAAAAGTGAACTTTGAAAGTTCAATATTTTTTCATGAAAATTCATGCAAGTGCATGACAATGCATTGAATCTCACATCTGAACCAAGAAAAAAGTGAACTTTGAAAGTTCAATATTTTTTCATGAAAATTCATGCAAGTGCATGACAATGCATTGAATCTCACATCTGAACCAAGAAAAAAGTGAACTTTGAAAGTTCAATATTTTTTCATGAAAATTCATGCAAGTGCATGACAATGCATTGAATCTCACATCTGAACCAAGAAAAAAAGTGAACTTTGAAAGTTCAATATTTTTCATGAAAAATTCATGCAAGTGCATTCATTTAAAAGTAAACTTTAAAGTTCAATATTTTTTCATGAAAATTCATGCAAGTGCATGACAATGCATTGAATCTCACATCTGAACAAGAAAATAGTGAACTTTGAAAGTTCAATATTTTTTCATGAAAATTCATGCAAGTGCATGACAATGCATTGAATCTCACATCTGAACCAAGAAAAAAGTGAACTTTGAAAGTTCAATATTTTTTCATGAAAATTCATGCAAGTGCATGACAATGCATTGAATCTCACATCTGAACCAAGAAAAAAGTGAACTTTGAAAGTTCAATATTTTTTCATGAAAATTCATGCAAGTGCATGACAATGCATTGAATCTCACATCTGAACCAAGAAAAAAGTGAACTTTGAAAGTTCAATATTTTTTCATGAAAATTCATGCAAGTGCATGAAAATGCATTGAATCTCACATCTGACAAAGAAAAAAGTGAACTTTGAAAGTTCAATATTTTTTCATGAAAATTCATGCAAGTGCATGACAATGCATTGAATCTCACATCTGAACAAGAAAATAGTGAACTTTGAAAGTTCAATATTTTTTTCATGAAAATTCATGCAAGTGCATGACAATGCATTGAATCTCACATCTGAAACAAGAAAAAAGTGAACTTTGAAAGTTCAATATTTTTTCATGAAAAAATTCATGCAAGTGCATTCATTAAGTAAACTTTGAAAAATCAATATTTTTTCATGAAAATTCATGCAAGTGCATGACAATGCATTGAATCTCACATCTGAACCAAGAAAAAAGTGAACTTTGAAAGTTCAATATTTTTTCATGAAAATTCATGCAAGTGCATGACAATGCATTGAATCTCACATCTGAACAAGAAAATAGTGAACTTTGAAAGTTCAATATTTTTCATGAAAATTCATGCAAGTGCATGACAATGCATTGAATCTCACATCTGAACCAAGAAAAAAGTGAACTTTGAAAGTTCAATATTTTTTCATGAAAATTCATGCAAGTGCATGAAAATGCATTGAATCTCACATCTGAACAAAGAAAAAAGTGAACTTTGAAAGTTCAATATTTTTTCATGAAAATTCATGCAAGTGCATGACAATGCATTGAATCTCACATCTGAACCAAGAAAAAAGTGAACTTTGAAAGTTCAATATTTTTTCATGAAAATTCATGCAAGTGCATGACAATGCATTGAATCTCACATCTGAACCAAGAAAAAAGTGAACTTTGAAAGTTCAATATTTTTTTCATGAAAATTCATGCAAGTGCATGACAATGCATTGAATCTCACATCTGAAAAGAAAATAGTGAACTTTGAAAGTTCAATATTTTTTCATGAAAATTCATGCAAGTGCATGACAATGCATTGAATCTCACATCTGAACCAAGAAAAAAGTGAACTTTGAAAGTTCAATATTTTTTCATGAAAATTCATGCAAGTGCATGACAATGCATTGAATCTCACATCTGAACCAAGAAAATAGTGAACTTTGAAAGTTCAATATTTTTTCATGAAAATTCATGCAAGTGCATGACAATGCATTGAATCTCACATCTGAAAAGAAAACAGTGAACTTTGAAAGTTCAATATTTTTTCATGAAAATTCATGCAAGTGCATGACAATGCATTGAATCTCACATCTGAACCAAGAAAAAAGTGAACTTTGAAAGTTCAATATTTTTTCATGAAAATTCATGCAAGTGCATGACAATGCATTGAATCTCACATCTGAACCAAGAAAAAAGTGAACTTTGAAAGTTCAATATTTTTTCATGAAAATTCATGCAAGTGCATTCATTAAAGTAAACTTTGAAAAATCAATATTTTTTCATGAAAATTCATGCAAGTGCATGACAATGCATTGAATCTCACATCTGAACCAAGAAAATAGTGAACTTTGAAAGTTCAATATTTTTTCATGAAAATTCATGCAAGTGCATGACAATGCATTGAATCTCACATCTGAACAAGAAAATAGTGAACTTTGAAAGTTCAATATTTTTTCATGAAAATTCATGCAAGTGCATGACAATGCATTGAATCTCACATCTGAACCAAGAAAAATAGTGAACTTTGAAAGTTCAATATTTTTTCATGAAAATTCATGCAAGTGCATGACAATGCATTGAATCTCACATCTGAACCAAGAAAAAAGTGAACTTTGAAAGTTCAATATTTTTTCATGAAAATTCATGCAAGTGCATGACAATGCATTGAATCTCACATCTGAACCAAGAAAATAGTGAACTTTGAAAGTTCAATATTTTTTCATGAAAATTCATGCAAGTGCATGACAATGCATTGAATCTCACATCTGAACCAAGAAAAAAGTGAACTTTGAAAGTTCAATATTTTTTCATGAAATTCATGCAAGTGCATTCATTAAAGTAAACTTTAAAAATCAATATTTTTTCATGAAAATTCATGCAAGTGCATGACAATGCATTGAATCTCACATCTGAACCAAGAAAATAGTGAACTTTGAAAGTTCAATATTTTTTCATGAAAATTCATGCAAGTGCATGACAATGCATTGAATCTCACATCTGAACTAAGAAAAAGTGAACTTTGAAAGTTCAATATTTTTTCATGAAAATTCATGCAAGTGCATGACAATGCATTGAATCTCACATCTGAACCAAGAAAAGTGAACTTTGAAAGTTCAATATTTTTTCATGAAAATTCATGCAAGTGCATGACAATGCATTGAATCTCACATCTGAACCAAGAAAAAAGTGAACTTTGAAAGTTCAATATTTTTTCATGAAAATTCATGCAAGTGCATGAAAATGCATTGAATCTCACATCTGAACAAAGAAAAAAGTGAACTTTGAAAGTTCAATATTTTTTCATGAAAATTCATGCAAGTGCATGACAATGCATTGAATCTCACATCTGAACCAAGAAAATAGTGAACTTTGAAAGTTCAATATTTTTCATGAAAATTCATGCAAGTGCATGACAATGCATTGAATCTCACATCTGAACCAAGAAAAAAGTGAACTTTGAAAGTTCAATATTTTTTCATGAAAATTCATGCAAGTGCATTCATTAAAGTAAACTTTGAAAAATCAATATTTTTTCATGAAAATTCATGCAAGTGCATGACAATGCATTGAATCTCACATCTGAACCAAGAAAATAGTGAACTTTGAAAGTTCAATATTTTTTCATGAAAATTCATGCAAGTGCATGACAATGCATTGAATCTCACATCTGAACCAAGAAAATAGTGAACTTTGAAAGTTCAATATTTTTTCATGAAAATTCATGCAAGTGCATGACAATGCATTGAATCTCACATCTGAACCAAGAAAATAGTGAACTTTGAAAGTTCAATATTTTTTCATGAAAATTCATGCAAGTGCATGAAAATGCATTGAATCTCACATCTGAACCAAGAAAAAAGTGAACTTTGAAAGTTCAATATTTTTTCATGAAAATTCATGCAAGTGCATGACAATGCATTGAATCTCACATCTGAACCAAGAAAAAAGTGAACTTTGAAAGTTCAATATTTTTTCATGAAAATTCATGCAAGTGCATGACAAGCATTGAATCTCACATCTGAACCAAGAAAAAAGTGAACTTTGAAAGTTCAATATTTTTTCATGAAAATTCATGCAAGTGCAATTCATTAAAGTAAACTTTGAAAAATCAATATTTTTTCATGAAAATTCATGCAAGTGCATGACAATGCATTGAATCTCACATCTGAACCAAGAAAATAGTGAACTTTGAAAGTTCAATATTTTTTCATGAAAATTCATGCAAGTGCATGACAATGCATTGAATCTACATCTGAACCAAGAAAATAGTGAACTTTGAAAGTTCAATATTTTTTCATGAAAATTCATGCAAGTGCATGACAATGCATTGAATCTCACATCTGAACCAAGAAAATAGTGAACTTTGAAAGTTCAATATTTTTTCATGAAAATTCATGCAAGTGCATGACAATGCATTGAATCTCACATCTGAACCAAGAAAAAAGTGAACTTTGAAAGTTCAATATTTTTTCATGAAAATTCATGCAAGTGCATGACAATGCATTGAATCTCACATCTGAACCAAGAAAAAAGTGAACTTTGAAAGTTCAATATTTTTTCATGAAAATTCATGCAAGTGCATGACAATGCATTGAATCTCACATCTGAACCAAGAAAAAAGTGAACTTTGAAAGTTCAATATTTTTTCATGAAATTCATGCAAGTGCATTCATTAAGTAAACTTTAAAAAATCAATATTTTTTCATGAAAATTCATGCAAGTGCATGACAATGCATTAAATCTCACATCTGAACCAAGAAAATAGTGAACTTTGAAAGTTCAATATTTTTTCATGAAAATTCATGCAAGTGCATGACAATGCATTGAAATCTCACATCTGAACTAAGAAAAAAAGTGAACTTTGAAAGTCAACATTTTTTCATGAAAATTCATGCAAGTGCATGACAATGCATTGAATCTCACATCTGAACCAAGAAAAAAAGTGAAACTTTGAAAGTTCAATATTTTTCATGAAAATTCAGCAAGTGCATGACAATGCATTGAATCTCACATCTGAACCAAGAAAAAAGTGAACTTTGAAAGTTCAATATTTTTTCATGAAAATTCATGCAAGTGCATGAAAATGCATGGAATCTCACTTCTGAACAAGAAAAAGTGAACTTTGAAAGTTCATATTTTTTCATGAAAATTCATGCAAGTGCAGACAATGCATTGAATCCACATCTGAACCAAGAAAAAAGTGAACTTTGAAAGTTCAATATTTTTTCATGAAAATTCATGCAAGTGCATTCATTAAAGTAAAACTTTAAAAAAATCAATATTTTTCATGAAAATTCATGCAAGTGCATGACAATGCATTAAATCTCACATCTGAACAAGAAAATAGTGAACTTTGAAAGTCAATATTTTTTCATGAAAAATTCATGCAAGTGCATGACAATGCATTGAA
>JAUANT010000175.1:0-33173 GCA_030770115.1 Daphnia galeata | reverse complement strand
TTTATGAAAATTCATGAAAGCGCATGAATAATACTTGAATCTCACATCTGAACTGGGAAAAGAGTAAACTTTGAAAGTTTGATATTTTTTCATGAAAATTCATGAAAGCGCATGAATAATACTTGAATCTCACACCTGAACTGGGAAAAGAACGAACTTTGAAAGTTTGATATTTTTCATGAAAATTCATGAAAGCGCATGAATTATACTTGAATCTTACATCTGAACTGGGAAAAGAGTAAACTTTTAAAGTTTAATATTTTTTCATGAAAATTCATGAAAGCGAATGAATAATACTAGAAAGTCACGTCTGAACTGGGAAAAAAAGTAAACTTTGAAAGTTTGATATTTTTTCATGAAAATTCATGAAAGCGCATGAATAATACTTCAATCTCAAATCTGAACTGGGAAAAAAGTGAACTTTGAAAGTTTGATATTTTTTCATGAAAATTAATGAAAGCGGATGAATAATACTTGAATCTTACATCTAAACTGGGAAAAGAGTAAACTTTGAAAGTTTTTATATTTTTTCATGAAAATTCATGAAAGCGCATGAACAATACTAGAATCTCACATCTGAACTGGGAAAAGAGTAAACTTTGAAAGTTTAATATTTTTTCATAAAAATTCATGAAAGCGAATGAATAATACTAGAAAATCACGTCTGAACTGGGAAAAAAGTAAACTTTAAAAGTTTGATATTTTTTTATGAAAATTCATGAAAGCGCATGAATAATACTTGAATTTCACATCTGAACTGGGAAAAGAGTAAACTTTGAAAGTTTGATATTTTTTCATGAAAATTCATTAAAGCGCATAAATAATACTTGAATCTCACATCTGAACTGGGAAAAGAACGAACTTTGAAAGTTTGATATTTTTCATGAAAATTCATGAAAGCGCATGAATTATACTTGAATCTTACATCTGAACTGGGAAAAGAGTAAACTTTTAAAGTTTAATATTTTTTCATGAAAATTCATGAAAGCGAATGAATAATACTTCAATCTCAAATCTGAACTGGGAAAAAAGTGAACTTTGAAAGTTTGATATTTTTTCATGAAAATTCATGAAAGCGCATGAATAATACTTGAATTTCACATCTGAACTGGGAAAAGAACGAACTTTGAAAGTTTGATATTTTTCATGAAAATTCATGAAAGCGCATGAATTATACTTGAATCTTACATCTGAACTGGGAAAAGAGTAAACTTTTAAAGTTTAATATTTTTTCATGAAAATTCATGAAAGCGAATGAATAATACTTCAATCTCAAATCTGAACTGGGAAAAAAGTGAACTTTGAAAGTTTGATATTTTTTCATGAAAATTAATGAAAGCGCATGAACAATACTAGAAACTCACATCTGAACTGGGAAAAGAGTGAACTTTGATAGTTTGATATTTTTTATGAAAATTCATGAAAGCGCATGAATAATACTTGAATCTCACATCTAAACTGGGAAAAGAGTAAACTTTGAAAGTTTGATATTTTTTTATGAAAATTCATGAAAGCGCATGAATAATACTTGAATCTCACATCTGAACTGGGAAAAGAACGAACTTTGAAAGTTTGATATTTTTCATGAAAATTCATGAAAGCGCATGAATTATACTTGAATCTTACATCTGAACTGGGAAAAGAGTAAACTTTTAAAGTTTAATATTTTTTCATGAAAATTCATTAAAGCGAATGAATAATACTAGAAAGTCACGTCTGAACTGGGAAAAAAGTAAACTTTGAAAGTTTGATATTTTTTCATGAAAATTCATGAAAGCGCATGAATAATACTTCAATCTCAAATCTGAACTGGGAAAAAAGTGAACTTTGAAAGTTTGATATTTTTCATGAAAATTAATGAAAGCGCATGAACAATACTAGAAACTCACATCTGAACTGGGAAAAGAGTGAACTTTGAAAGTTTGATATTTTTTCATGAAAATTCATGAAAGCGCATGAATAATACTTGAATTTCACATCTGAACTGGGAAAAGAACGAACTTTGAAAGTTTGATATTTTTCATAAAAATTCGTGAAACCGCATGAATAATACTAGAAACTCACATCTGAACTGGGAAAAAAGTTAACTTTGAAAGTTTGATATTTTTTCATGAAAATTCATGAAAGCGAATGAAAAATACTAGAAACTCAAATCTGAACTGGAAAAAAAGTGAACTTTGAAAGTTTGATATTTTTCATGAAAATTCATGAAAGCGGATGAATAATACTTGAATCTTACATCTAAACTGGGAAAAGAGTAAACTTTGAAAGTTTTTATATTTTTTCATGAAAATTCATGAAAGCGCATGAACAATACTAGAATCTCACATCTGAACTGGGAAAAAAGTTAACTTTGAAAGTTTAATATTTTTTCATGAAAATTCATGAAAGCGAATGAATAATACTAGAAAGTCACGTCTGAACTGGGAAAAAAGTAAACTTTGAAAGTTTGATATTTTTTCATGAAAATTCATGAAAGCGCATGAATAATACTTCAATCTCAAATCTGAACTGGGAAAAAAGTGAACTTTGAAAGTTTGATATTTTTTCATGAAAATTAATGAAAGCGCATGAACAATACTAGAAACTCACATCTGAACTGGGAAAAGAGTGAACTTTGAAAGTTTGATATTTTTTCATGAAAATTCATGAAAGCGCATGAATAATACTTGAATTTCACATCTGAACTGGGAAAAGAACGAACTTTGAAAAATTGATATTTTTCATAAAAATTCATGAAAGCGAATGAATAATACTAGAAAATCACGTCTGAACTGGGAAAAAAGTAAACTTTGAAAGTTTGATATTTTTTTATGAAAATTCATGAAAGCGCATGAATAATACTTCAATCTCACATCTGAACTGGGAAAAAAGTGAACTTTGAAAGTTTGATATTTTTCATCAAAATTCGTGAAAGTGCATGAATAATACTTGAATCTCACTTCTGAACTGGGAAAAGAGTGAACTTTGAAAGTTTGATATTTTTTCATGAAAATTCATGAAAGCGAATGAAAAATACTAGAAACTCACATCTGAACTGGGAAAAAAGTGAACTTTGAAAGTTTGATATTTTTTCATGAAAATTCATGAAAGATCATGAATAATACTAGAAACTCACATCTGAACTGGGAAAAAAGTGAACTTTGAAAGTTTGATATTTTTTATGAAAATTCATGAAAGTGCATGAATAATACTTGAATCTCACATCTGAACTGGGAAAAGAGTAAACTTTGAAAGTTTGATATTTTTTCATGAAAATTCATGAAAGCGCATGAATTATACTTGAATCTTACATCTGAACTGGGAAAAGAGTAAACTTTTAAAGTTTAATATTTTTTCATGAAAATTCATTAAAGCGAATGAATAATACTAGAAAGTCACGTCTGAACTGGGAAAAAAGTAAACTTTGAAAGTTTGATATTTTTTCATGAAAATTCATGAAAGCGCATGAATAATACTTCAATCTCAAATCTGAACTGGGAAAAAGGTGAACTTTGAAAGTTTGATATTTTTTCATGAAAATTAATGAAAGCGCATGAACAATACTAGAAACTCACATCTGAACTGGGAAAAGAGTGAACTTTGAAAGTTTGATATTTTTTATGAAAATTCATGAAAGCGCATGAATAATACTTGAATCTCACATCTGAACTGGGAAAAGAGTAAACTTTGAAAGTTTGATATTTTTTTATGAAAATTCATGAAAGCGCATGAATAATACTTGAATCTCACATCTGAACTGGGAAAAGAACGAACTTTGAAAGTTTGATATTTTTCATGAAAATTCATGAAAGCGCATGAATTATACTTGAATCTTACATCTGAACTGGGAAAAGAGTAAACTTTTAAAGTTTAATATTTTTTCATGAAAATTCATTAAAGCGAATGAATAATACTAGAAAGTCACGTCTGAACTGGGAAAAAAGTAAACTTTGAAAGTTTGATATTTTTTCATGAAAATTCATGAAAGCGCATGAATAATACTTCAATCTCAAATCTGAACTGGGAAAAAAGTGAACTTTGAAAGTTTGATATTTTTCATGAAAATTAATGAAAGCGGATGAATAATACTTGAATCTTACATCTAAACTGGGAAAAGAGTAAACTTTGAAAGTTTTTATATTTTTTCATGAAAATTCATGAAAGCGCATGAACAATACTAGAATCTCACATCTGAACTGGGAAAAGAGTAAACTTTGAAAGTTTAATATTTTTTCATAAAAATTCATGAAAGCGAATGAATAATACTAGAAAATCACGTCTGAACTGGGAAAAAAGTAAACTTTAAAAGTTTGATATTTTTTGTTGAATATGTAACGATTATACGGGTGTCAACCCGCTACATACCCAAAATAGAGAAATTTGATGACACTAATGCTGGTGTAGACGTGTCCGTCTCGTTGTTCTTTTTACACTAATTGTATTTTACCATAGAATTTGGGTACATCGGTTTTAAGGGTAAGGGAACAATGACATAGGGGCCACCTAGCGGGGGCCCCGAAGGCAATAATCAGCTAAATGCTGAGGTGGTCGAGATTTCCGGCCAGATCGTGTAGTCCGTGTTGGTAAATTCCCAACATGCTCCCCACCAGAGCCCGTTCCATTGGGCTCGACATCTGCGGCTACTGGATCTGGTAACTCTGGCATAGTGAGAGCTGGATCAGCAATCGGCTCTACTGGTCCGGTGGGAGCCGGATCGATAGTCGGCTCCGCTGGCTGTACAGGAACTGGATTAACGGCTGGTTCATCGACGTCTCTGCCTTCGGGTTTCTTGTCATTTCTTACTTCTAAGGGATAGAGACATTGAATAGCTCTGTTAATGATATTGCCGTTAGGTGATCGAAGGACAACTGAACGGACAAGTCCGTCACGACTCTTTCTAAGCTCCAGTACGAGTCCGGTCGACCACATGAGACGCTTGGTATTTTCGTCGTGGATCAAGACCACTTCGCCAACACGTATCTTCTGGCCCGGCTTTCCCTTCGTCTGGAAGTTGTCCAGCTGCATTACGTAGTCTTCGATGAAACGGGAACAAATGCTGCTGACGTATTCCCTCCTCTCCTTGTCTAACTCAACGAGCACAGCACTTGTGGATGTAGGAGCCAGCAGATTGACGGCGGGCTCCGGAGTTGCACATGTTGATCGCCTGTTGTTAAGAAATTGGTTAGGAGTAATGGGAAGTGGATCGTCAGCGCCTTCACCGATGTAATTGAGTGGCCTTGCGTTGATCACACTCTCGATTTCTATTAAGCTAGCTTCCAGCTCGTCATATGCTAGACATGCCCTGCCGTTGGAGCGTCGTAAAAGATCCTTTACGCTCCGTACCATTCTCTCCCAGAATCCTCCCCACCATGGTGCTAGACTTGCGGAGAAAATCCACAACAGATTTCTCCTGGCGAGTAAATCCTGGACTGATGGATCGGCTTGCAAGATGTTAAGATGGCGACTCACGCAACGAAAGGTTTGAGCATTGTCTGAATACATCACTGAGACTGGTCCACGTCTGGCTGCAAATCTACGAAACGCAAGCAGAAACGATCTTGCGGATAAATCTGGGACCAATTCTAAGTGGACAGCACGGGTCACAGCGCAAGTAAATAGACACACATAACATTTACAATGATGATTAGTTATTCTTGGGTCGTCATCTTCTTCGGTAGGAGCCTCTTCTGTAGAGGGCTCCGAGCTGGCTGCTTGTCGTCTATTTTTCTTTGATGCGACTGGTTTGAAATAAAGGGGTCCAGCAAAGTCGACACCCGTTATATTGAAGGCTTCAGCTTTCTTCAGTCGATTTAGTGGGAGTGGAGCTGCTAACTCTTGAAATGGCGGTGAAGACAGCTTCTGGCATGTGACACATGCAAACCACACCTTTCTAGTCTGCTGGCGTCCCTTCACGATCCAAAATCTCTCTTTCAGCTCCGAAAGGGTCGTTTTCACGCCAGCGTGATACAGTGAGCAATGACGATCTGTGATAATCAAGGAAACAATTCTATGATTAGCTGGCAACAATATTGGAGGCTCTACATTTCGGTCTCTCAACGCTAGAGCGACTCGACCAGTCACTCGGATGAGTTTGTCTCTCTCATCCCAAACCGGAAGAAGAGATGCTATTTTCTCCTTGGGATGAACTGGCAATCCGAGTTGTAGAGTTTCAAAGGCTTTTGGGTATTTTTCTTTCTGGAGCTGTCGGTAAATTCTCAGCTCCGCCTCTGCCAATTCTTCGCCTGAAAGTCTTGCAATGGTTATGTCTTTAGGTGGTTTCCTCTTTGATTTGTCTTTGTTGTAATCTTTAATCTGGATTTTCTCTGTGAAACCTAATCCTGGGTCGCGTATTCTTTTTCTGCATCTGTTGGAGAACCTCATGATCCAAGCGGTTCTCCGAAGAAGTCTGTTCCAAGATGATACGCGATCGATATCCCAGTCGATTGGCTCTGTGGATGCTGTTATGGCGGCAGTTACATTCACTGCTGCTCCTCTTGATTCTAATTCAATATTTTCTTTTACTGACGCATCTTGCTTGTCTTGGTCTGTGGAGTTCGGCCAGCTGCTGACTTCTTCTTTCAGCCATTCTGGTCCGTTCCACCAAAGTTGAGAGTTTACGAGCGCTGGCGCTGGCGCTCCCCGCGAAGCAAGATCGGCTGGATTTTGGACACCTGGACAATGCTTCCACCATTCTTTCTCGGAGACGCTTTGAATCGTCTCCACTTGATTCCTCACGAACGGCTTCCATCTGTTTGGTTCCCCTCTTATCCATCCGAGTGCGACGAGTGAATCCGACCAGTAAGTCACCTTCCAGTGCTGAATATGGAGAGCTTTCCTTACGGCTTCACCTAAACGAACAGCCAAAAGAGAGCTTAGTAACTCCAATCTTGGCAATGTAACTTTGCGTTTCGGCAATGGAGCGACTTTAGTCTTGCTGGTCAGCAGGACGACGTATGGATTTTCGTTCATCTTTTGGAGCCGGGCATAAGCTACGGCTCCGTATGCAGCTTCTGACGCGTCTCCAAACACGTGAATTTCCGCTGCTACGATTTTGTCTCCATAGCCTGTCCACCTTGGAATTTTAAGTTTGTTAAATTCAATTATCGTATCCATCACCGTTTTCCATGGGCGTTGAATTTCTTCTGGAGCCAGTTGGTCCCAGTCAATGTTTTTCTCCCAAAGCTGTTGGTAAATAATTTTAAGTAGCAACACAGTGGGAGCTAGAAACCCAATCGGATCGAATATCCGAGCTGAAATACTCAGTATTTTTCTTTTTGTGATGCTATCTCCTACTTCTTGCGCCGCCTGGACTATAGATGATGGTTCGAACTGGAATGTGTCGGATCCAGTATCCCACCGGATCCCGAGAACTTTTTGTTGACTATCCAATGACGGCGAAAGGAGACCGATTGTTTGATTCTCTAAGCCCTTTTCTTCCAAAAACTGCCGGAGCTCTTCGCAGTTGGTCGCATAGCTTCTCATGTTCAGACGAGCCTCTTTGAACAGAGTGTTAGTTTCTTCCACTCTCTGCTTGGCTGTTTCTATGCTGTCTGTTCCGCCTAGGTAATCGTCGACGTACAGCTGCTCCATCAGTTGCTCCACTGTTCCTGGAAATCTAGATTTGACGGACTTGAGATGTTTATTAACTGTTGCTCTCAGCAAAAAGGGACTGGAGCTGAGGCCAAATGGCACTCTTTTCCATTTTAATGCGATCAGAGGGGAGCCAATTTTACTTGGCTCCGTAGACCATAAAAACCTGATTGCTTCCGCGTCGTCTGGATGTAGGGCGATGTTCAGGAACGCCTTCTCGATGTCAGCTATCCAGGCATAGCGATTCATCCGGAATCGCATAGTAGTTGAGAGTAGATCTGGATTTAAATTCGGGTCGGTTTCCAGGACTTCGTTTAAACTAGGTCCATATTTAGATTTGGCCGCTCCGTCAAACACTGGACGGATTTTTGTTGTGTTCTTGTCCCTTCTGTAGACCGGATGGTGAGGCAAATAAGTGTGGTGGCCGTCATAATCCAAATCCGCTACCTCAACAAACTGATTGTCTATCAGCTGTTGAATCTCCTTCTCATAGTCCATCAAGTCTTGAGGGGACTTTCTTAGTCGGATAAGCGTGCTCTCCAGTCTCCCTGTGGCCAATTGAAGATTTCTTTCCAATCTCCATTTGTCTGTTGTCCATGGAATAGGAGTAGAGTAGCGTCCGTCAGGTAGGCGTGTGATCTCGTCTTCGAAAGTGTCGAAACGGCTGTTCGACTCGACTGCATCAGCGCCATCCAGGTTTGCGAAGCTCTCTATTTTCCAAAACAAAGAAAGATCAAAGTTTGCATTGTTTAGTTCGTCTACCATCATTTTCTTGTCGTCCTCTTCTTTTGGTCCATTTGACGCATTCGAGAGTGATGCTTTATTTTCATTTGGATAGAGGAGACCGGTATTTCCGGTCTCCGTAGAAGATTCTTTTTCCGACTGTGATGTGTAGACTCTCGTTGAACTGGTGCATGCCGTTGTGAATGATTTCACGATCTGAGCTGAGCAAAAATTAGAGTTAGATATAAAGTTTTGAATTATTTGTTGACCCGTTCGAGATGGAGTCTCTTGAGACGGGCCTCCTAGCATCTTTCCAAATGGAGTGTCGTAGGCACGTAATCCGCACGGGCTTTGCGTTGGTGCTTCCTTACTGATGATGCTGTTAAGTTGGTCCATCCCTACTAGAATTCCGGATGGTTCTTCTTCGTTGGATTGGACTCTGTCGAATCTGTCGTCTGCCAACCTCTCACACTTCAGCCAGAGTTGTTCTGCGAATCTGGTTTTTATGTAAGGACCTGTGTTGGCGACGTAATCGGACTCAAAGGCGAGAAGATTAACGATTGGGGCCCCTTCCCAGGTGCCCCGCACTCTTAATTCCATTAAATTTGTATCAACTGGTGGAGATTCTACTTCCTGTTGGAATCTTCTGACCGATAATTTCTCCACCTGCTTGCGTTTTAATTTGAGATCTTTTGAAATGGAATTAAGGACCCAAGACCTGTGGCTTCCTCTATCGGCGAACAGGATTGTCTTGGTTTCTCGGCCATCCGGGCCGATCACGTAAACTGTCGCTGTCTTCAGGATGATGTTACCAAAGATATTAGAACATGCTGTTGTGATAGTTACGGCGCTTCCTGTGGCTGTAGAGCTGGATGGCCCGGCTCCGGATGCTGTGGAGCTGGATGTTCCGGCTCCGGTTGAGTTCGCGAATCTTGTTTCTTTCTTGTCACACAGCGCCGTGTGATGCCTTCCATCGCACCTGTTGCAATTTCTCACTGAAGTACAGTCCTTGTTCTCGTGTTTTTGTCCAAAACAGTTCGTGCATCTTTTGAGTTGAGCGATGATAGCTCTTCTTTCTTTTAAATTTTTCCCGCATCGCGTTGGCCAATGGGCTTCGTTACAGAAGATGCATGGCCTGTCGCACTCTCTTACTCCTGTTTTGTAAAAAGTAGGATTAGAATTTTTTGTTTGTGCATGTTTCGTAGGAGTCGGATGTGATCTGACTCCGGTTACTAGTTGCGATGCAGTTGCTGGGTATGTTGATTCTTTTGGAATAGGCTGCGTGTTGGATTGGCTGCCGGACTTCGTTTTTTCCGCAGATTTCAGCCTACTTAATCTCTCCGCTGCCTCAGTTTGTTCTTGAATGAATTTTAATACCTTCTCTATATCCGTTGAATCATTCGTGGCCACTTCTGCCCACTTCTCTTGTAGCCTGTATGGGACCAATTTGATCAATTTGGTCCCGAGGAGGCTGCCGTACGTATCTTTTGGTTTTCCGAGAGTCTCCAACGCACATATGTGCGATTGGATAGTTAACTGTAGATTTCGCAGAGCTGCGACGTCTTTACCATCTCTCACCGGCTGTAGTGAATCCAGCTTGTCAAAGTGTGCGTTGATCAGCACCTCGGTTTTTCCATACGTGGCCTTCAGCTGGTTGATGGCGATCTGGTAGTTGGCGTCTGTTAATTCTAGATTTTCGACAAAAAGACGGGCTTCCCCTTTAAGATACTCTTTTAAATAGTCAAACTTCTGTACTGCTGATAGACTTGAAGAATGGATGGCCGCGTTGAAAGTCTCCCAAAAGGACGTCCATTCCATGATGTCACCTTTAAAATGACGGATTTGTCTCTGGGGGAGCCTGGTTGAACTGGCTCCAGGAACTGATGCACTTGATGGTGCGTTGACTGTCACCGTTGGATTTGAGGCTCGAGTTGCTGCTAAGAGTTGCTGGAACTCTTGCGCTCGTTTCGTATCTTGCTCTTGGATTTCTTTAGCCCTCTGAGCGTCAGTGTGCAGTTGTTGTTGTTGCATGATCAACAAGAGTGTTTTTCTGTTCTCTTCTTCTTCTTCTTTTTTTTCTTCTTGCTAAATCGTCCAATCTCAATTTTTCTTTTCTGTCCCATTCTTCTTGTTTTTCCTTGTTTTCTATGGCATCCCATTCAGCTATTTTTGTTCTCGCGATTATCTTGGCAGCTCCAACCTCTTCTTCCGTTAGCCTGACATTTTCGGCTTCAGCGTCATAGTCTTCTTGTGGAGCATCGGCATCGTCCAACTCCTGCTGAATCTGGGTAGAAAATTCCTTGTATTTTTCGAAGTGATTCTTCAATCTAGACCTTAAATCATCCAACTTATTTGCATCATTCTGCGTCATGAGCTTGGATTCGTAGGTTGCTACGTCTCTTGCTACAACCGTTATGTTCATTCTTATTCCTTGTCTAGATTTTGTTGCTTTTGACGGAGCCATTTTGATCTAAGTGGCTCTATCTGGCAAAATATAAATGAAAAATTAATTAAATTCTTATTTGTTGATTGTTCGTTGCCTTTTTTTTTGCTATTTATCGCACTTGTCGCTTTTGTTGCCTCAATTTCGGTGTAACTGATTTTTGTTTCCACTCAGTTACTCTTTTTTCCTAAAAGATGGCGCTACAAATGAGAAAAAACAATTGCCATTGGCGTTAATGGAGTCAGTTGTTAGCTGGCTCCGAACAGTGTACGAAAGAATTAATTATTGTTAAAGAGAAAAAATGTTTTGACTTGGCAACAGTGTGTTCGTCTGAGAATTCCCCTTCTTTTTTTTTTTCAAGATGGCCGACGGCCTGAATGGAGTCAGTTTTTTACTGGCTCCGATAGTTCTAATAGAAAAGGGTTTTGATTTGGCAACACTGTGCTTCTTTTTTTTTTACAAGATTTTTTTTTTTTTTTTCGGAAACACCGTACCAGATCTTTTTTTTTTATGTGAGAAAGGTTTTTTTTTTTTTTTTAGAAAGACAGAAATGTGTTTGATCGTTTGTATTTAATGGCTACTCGCCATCATTCCTTGAATACAATACGAAAATGTTAAGAAAAAGAGTTACATATCCCGACGCTCCTTTCCTCTATTCGACGCGCGGCCTCTTCCTACCATCGCCTGCTGCGCCTCAGGTGACAGAATTCCGCGGCCGAAACTTCTTGTTAACGGTGGCGCCTCAGGTGGTCGTACGCCACGTCCTCTTCCTCGTGCAGAAGGGGGTGGTGGCTTATTCACCAGCGTTGCTTTGGCAATGGCCGCTTCGATCCCTTCTGACGTTGATCTGGCGATGGCTGCTGCTACACCCGTCAACTCTTCTATTTCCTCCTTGGAAACCGCCAGTTGGAGGACCTCTTCCTCCTCTTCTTCTTCCTCTGAGCTAGTGTCGGCTGCTGCAGGAGCCGCGGTAGATGGCGCTGGCTCCGGATACCTGGCGACTTCCGGCTCTTCTTTCGGTGGAACGTACTCGCCTTTTGGTTTGTAGCGGATGTCGCCGTAGTATTTCGGCTTGACCGCCTCCAGGAGCTCGTGTACCGTCAGATGTTTGAGGGCGATGGGCAAGAAATTGTCGATTGGTTTGGGCGTCTTGAAGATCCGCCTGTCATGCGGGTCCTCAAGTAGTGGATAGCCTTTTTCGATCCCTTTTTTCACGTATTCCAATCTCCGCTGTCGCTCCCACTCCTCTTGCTGTTCTCGGCTCGGGAGCGGTCCTGTCGGTACGATGCTTGGTTCCACTAGGGGCCTTCTCAAGAAGGCCTCCCTCTTGCCTTCTGGTGTGTTGTGGTGGAGTTTAGGCTTAATTTCACCAGTCCACTCTGGTTCTTCCCCTCTCAAACGAGCCTCTGCTCTCCTCCTTCTTTGGGCTGCTCGACCTATTTTCGTAAAGAGAAAGGAGTGCTTGTCGCGCTCCGCTTAATCTGCGGACGATAATAGAAGAGATGTTATTACAGTTTTGTAATTATGAAGAGAGAGAGACGATTTTATGAAAGAAGAGAGAGATGGAGTGAGGAGACGGCTGTTGCTCGTCTCCGTTTGACAAATGGCCACCACACACGAAAGAAACAAGAGAGTGAAGTAAAAAAAATTTCACCAAAATATGTTGAATCGGGATATCACTGAGAGAGAAATGAGGCTGGATGTATGAGAAGACTAGAACACTCTGAAAAAAAAATGGCTACCCACGCGGTGGGCGTTTTTTTTTTTTACGACTAAGTTTAACGAAGGGAAATGGCGGCTAGCATATACAAAGAAATTCTAACGTTTTGAGTACAAATACTATACGAGAAGAAATCAAAATTGACTTGGGGCCTAATTATTTAGACCCCGAGAAAGATTCGTGACGCGAAAGTGAAAGAAAATTTCGTTGGCTAGCACACCAAACGTTGACAGAGTGTTCACAAATATGAAGGACAGTAAATAAAAGTTGAGTGTATAACGAGGCGGAATATTAATAATTAGCTCGAAGGACCATGTTGAATATGTAACGATTATACGGGTGTCAACCCGCTACATACCCAAAATAGAGAAATTTGATGACACTAATGCTGGTGTAGACGTGTCCGTCTCGTTGTTCTTTTTACACTAATTGTATTTTACCATAGAATTTGGGTACATCGGTTTTAAGGGTAAGGAAACAATGACATAGGGGCCACCTAGCGGGGGCCCCGAAGGCAATAATCAGCTAAATGCTGAGGTGGTCGAGATTTCCGGCCAGATCGTGTAGTCCGTGTTGGTAAATTCCCAACATTTTTTTATGAAAATTCATGAAAGCGCATGAATAATACTTGAATCTCACATCTGAACTGGGAAAAGAGTAAACTTTGAAAGTTTGATATTTTTTCATGAAAATTCATTAAAGCGCATGAATAATACTTGAATCTCACATCTGAACTGGGAAAAGAACGAACTTTGAAAGTTTGATATTTTTTCATGAAAATTCATGAAAGCGCATGAATTATACTTGAATCTTACATCTGAACTGGGAAAAGAGTAAACTTTTAAAGTTTAATATTTTTTCATGAAAATTCATGAAAGCGAATGAATAATACTTCAATCTCAAATCTGAACTGGGAAAAAAGTGAACTTTGAAAGTTTAATATTTTTTCATGAAAATTCATTAAAGCGAATGAATAATACTAGAAAGTCACGTCTGAACTGGGAAAAAAGTAAACTTTGAAAGTTTGATATTTTTTCATGAAAATTCATGAAAGCGCATGAATAATACTTCAATCTCAAATCTGAACTGGGAAAAAAGTGAACTTTGAAAGTTTGATATTTTTCATGAAAATTAATGAAAGCGCATGAACAATACTAGAAACTCACATCTGAACTGGGAAAAGAGTGAACTTTGAAAGTTTGATATTTTTTCATGAAAATTCATGAAAGCGCATGAATAATACTTGAATTTCACATCTGAACTGGGAAAAGAACGAACTTTGAAAGTTTGATATTTTTCATGAAAATTCATGAAAGCGCATGAATTATACTTGAATCTTACATCTGAACTGGGAAAAGAGTAAACTTTTAAAGTTTAATATTTTTTCATGAAAATTCATGAAAGCGAATGAATAATACTTCAATCTCAAATCTGAAATGGGAAAAAAGTGAACTTTGAAAGTTTGATATTTTTTCATGAAAATTAATGAAAGCGCATGAACAATACTAGAAACTCACATCTGAACTGGGAAAAGAGTGAACTTTGATAGTTTGATATTTTTTATGAAAATTCATGAAAGCGCATGAATAATACTTGAATCTCACATCTAAACTGGGAAAAGAGTAAACTTTGAAAGTTTGATATTTTTTTATGAAAATTCATGAAAGCGCATGAATAATACTTGAATCTCACATCTGAACTGGGAAAAGAACGAACTTTGAAAGTTTGATATTTTTCATGAAAATTCATGAAAGCGCATGAATTATACTTGAATCTTACATCTGAACTGGGAAAAGAGTAAACTTTTAAAGTTTAATATTTTTTCATGAAAATTCATTAAAGCGAATGAATAATACTAGAAAGTCACGTCTGAACTGGGAAAAAAGTAAACTTTGAAAGTTTGATATTTTTTCATGAAAATTCATGAAAGCGCATGAATAATACTTCAATCTCAAATCTGAACTGGGAAAAAAGTGAACTTTGAAAGTTTGATATTTTTTCATGAAAATTAATGAAAGCGCATGAACAATACTAGAAACTCACATCTGAACTGGGAAAAGAGTGAACTTTGAAAGTTTGATATTTTTTCATGAAAATTCATGAAAGCGCATGAATAATACTTGAATTTCACATCTGAACTGGGAAAAGAACGAACTTTGAAAGTTTGATATTTTTCATAAAAATTCGTGAAACCGCATGAATAATACTAGAAACTCACATCTGAACTGGGAAAAAAGTTAACTTTGAAAGTTTGATATTTTTTCATGAAAATTCATGAAAGCGAATGAAAAATACTAGAAACTCAAATCTGAACTGGAAAAAAAGTGAACTTTGAAAGTTTGATATTTTTCATGAAAATTCATGAAAGCAGATGAATAATACTTGAATCTTACATCTAAACTGGGAAAAGAGTAAACTTTGAAAGTTTTTATATTTTTTCATGAAAATTCATGAAAGCGCATGAACAATACTAGAATCTCACATCTGAACTGGGAAAAAAAGTTAACTTTGAAAGTTTAATATTTTTTCATGAAAATTCATGAAAGCGAATGAATAATACTAGAAAGTCACGTCTGAACTGGGAAAAAAGTAAACTTTGAAAGTTTGATATTTTTTCATGAAAATTCATGAAAGCGCATGAATAATACTTCAATCTCAAATCTGAACTGGGAAAAAAGTGAACTTTGAAAGTTTGATATTTTTTCATGAAAATTAATGAAAGCGCATGAACAATACTAGAAACTCACATCTGAACTGGGAAAAGAGTGAACTTTGAAAGTTTGATATTTTTCATGAAAATTCATGAAAGCGCATGAATAATACTTGAATTTCACATCTGAACTGGGAAAAAAGTTAACTTTGAAAGTTTGATATTTTTTCATGAAAATTCATGAAAGCGAATGAAAAATACTAGAAACTCAAATCTGAACTGGAAAAAAGTTAACTTTGAGAGTTTGATATTTTTTCATGAAAATTCATGAAAGCGCATGAACAATACTAGAATCTCACATCTGAACTGGGAAAAGAGTAAACTTTGAAAGTTTAATATTTTTTCATGAAAATTCATGAAAGCGAATGAATAATACTTCAATCTCACATCTGAACTGGGAAAAAAGTGAACTTTGAAAGTTTGATATTTTTCCATGAAAATTCATGAAAGCGCATGAATAATACTAGAAACTCACATCTGAACTGGGAAAAAAGTTAACTTTGAAAGATTGATATTTTTCATGAAAATTCATGAAAGCGAATGAAAAATACTAGAAAATCACATCTGAACTGGGAAAAAAGTTAACTTTGAAAGTTTGATATTTTTCATGAAAATTCATGAAAGCGAATGAATAATACTAGAAACTCACATCTGAACTGGCTAAAAAGTGAACTTCGAAAGTTTGATATTTTTATGAAAATTCATGGAAGCGCATGAATAATACTTGAATCTCACATCTGAACTGGGAAAAGAACGAACTTTGAAAGTTTGATATTTTTCATGAAAATTCATGAAAGCGCATGAATTATACTAGAATCTCACATCTGAACTGGGAAAAGAGTAAACTTTGAAAGTTTGATATTTTTTCATGAAAATTTATGAAAGCGCATGAATAATACTTAAATCTGACATCTGAACTGGGAAAAAAGTGAAATTTAAAAGTTTGAAATTTTTTCATGAAAATTCATGAAAGCGCATGAATATTACTTGAATCTCACATCTGAACAGGGAAAAGAGCAAACTTTAAAAATTTGATATTTTTTCATGAAAATTTATGAAAGCGCATTAATAATACTTTAATCTCACATCTGAACTGGGAAATAAGTGAACTTTGAAAGTTTGATATTTTTTGATGAAAATTTATGAAAGCGCATGAATAATACTTGTATCTCACATCTGAACTGGGAAAAGAATAAAGTTTGAAAGTTTGATATTTTTTCATGAAAATTTATGAAAGCGCATGAATAATACTTAAATCTCACATCTAAACTGAAAATAAGTGAACTTTGAAAGTTTGATATTTTTTCATGAAAATTTATGAAAGCGCATGAATAATACTTAAATCTGACATCTGAACTGGGAAAAAAGTGAACTTTAAAAGTTTGATATTTTTTCATGAAAATTCATGAAAGCGCATGAAAAATACTTGAATCTCACATCTGAACAGGGAAAAGAGTAAACTTTAAAAGTTTGATATTTTTTCATGAAAATTTATGAAAGCGCATGAATAATACTTAAATCTCACATCTGAACTGGGAAATAAGTGAACTTTGAAAGTTTGATATTTTTTCGTGAAAATTTATGAAAGCGCATGAATAATACTTAAATCTCACATCTGAACTGGGAAATAAGTGAACTGTGAAAGTTTGATATTTTTTCATGAAAATTTATGAAAGCGCATGAATAATACTTAAATCTCACATCTGAACTGGGAAATAAGTGAACTTTGAAAGTTTGATATTTTTTCATGGACATTCATGAAAGCGCATGAACAATACTAGAAACTCACATCTGAACTGGGAAATAAGTAAACTTTGAAAGTTTGATATTTTTTCATGAAAATTCATGAAAGCGCATGAATAATACTAGAAACTCACATCTGAACTGGGAAATAAGTGAACTTTGAAAGTTTGATATTTTTTCATGAAAATTCATGAAAGCGCATGAATAATACTTAAATCTCACATCTGAACTGGGAAATAAGTGAACTTTGAAAGTTTGATATTTTTTCATAAAAATTTATGAAAGCGCATGAATAATACTTGAATCTCACATCTGAACTGGGAAAAGAGTAAAGTTTGAAAGTTTGATATTTTTTCATGAAAATTTATGAAAGCGCATGAATAATACTAGAAACTCACATCTGAACTGGGAAAAAAGCAAACTTTAAAAATTTGATATTTTTTCATGAAAATTTATGAAAGCGCATTAATAATACTTTAATCTCACATCTGAACTGGGAAATAAGTGAACTTTGAAAGTTTGATATTTTTTCATGAAAATTTATGAAAGCGCATGAATAATACTTGTATCTCACATCTGAACTGGGAAAAGAATAAAGTTTGAAAGTTTGATATTTTTTCATGAAAATTTATGAAAGCGCATGAATAATACTTAAATCTCACATCTAAACTGAAAATAAGTGAACTTTGAAAGTTTGATATTTTTTCATGAAAATTTATGAAAGCGCATGAATAATACTTAAATCTGACATCTGAACTGGGAAAAAAGTGAACTTTAAAAGTTTGATATTTTTTCATGAAAATTCATGAAAGCGCATGAAAAATACTTGAATCTCACATCTGAACAGGGAAAAGAGTAAACTTTAAAAGTTTGATATTTTTTCATGAAAATTTATGAAAGCGCATGAATAATACTTAAATCTCACATCTGAACTGGGAAATAAGTGAACTGTGAAAGTTTGATATTTTTCATGAAAATTTATGAAAGCGCATGAATAATACTTAAATCTCACATCTGAACTGGGAAATAAGTGAACTTTGAAAGTTTGATATTTTTTCATGGACATTCATGAAAGCGCATGAACAATACTAGAAACTCACATCTGAACTGGGAAATAAGTAAACTTTGAAAGTTTGATATTTTTTCATGAAAATTCATGAAAGCGCATGAATAATACTAGAAACTCACATCTGAACTGGGAAATAAGTGAACTTTGAAAGTTTGATATTTTTTCATGAAAATTTATGAAAGCGCATGAATAATACTTAAATCTCACATCTGAACTGGGAAATAAGTGAACTTTGAAAGTTTGATATTTTTTCATAAAAATTTATGAAAGCGCATGAATAATACTTTAATCTCACATCTGAACTGGGAAAAGAGTAAAGTTTGAAAGTTTGATATTTTTTCATGAAAATTTATGAAAGCGCATGAATAATACTAGAAACTCACATCTGAACTGGGAAAAAAGTTAACTTTGAAAGTTTGATATTTTTTCATGAAAATTCATGAAAGCGAATGAAAAATACTGGAAACTCAAATCTGAAGTGGGAAAAAAGTGAATTTTGAAAGTTTGATATTTTTCATGAAAATTCATGAAAGCGCATGAATAATACTTGAATTTCACATCTGAACTGGGAAAAGAACGAACTTTGAAAGTTTGATATTTTTCATGAAAATTCGTGAAAGCGCATAAATAATACTTGAATCTCACATCTGAACTGGGAAAAGAGTGAACTTTGAAAGTTTGATATTTTTCATGAAAATTCATGAAAGCGAATGAAAAATACTAGAAACTCACATCTGAACTGGGAAAAAAGTGAACTTTTAAAGTTTGATATTTTTCATGAAAATTTCATGAAAGCGCATGAATAATACTTGAATCTTACATCTGAACCGGGAAAAGAGTAAACTTTGAAAGTTTGATATTTTTTCATGAAAATTCATGAAAGCGCATGAATAATACTTGAATCTCACATCTGAACTGGGAAAAGAATAAAGTTTGAAAGTTTGATATTTTTTCATGAAAATTTATGAAAGCGCATGAATAATACTTAATTCTCACATCTGAACTGGGGAATGAGTGAACTTTGAAAGTTTGATATTTTTTCGTGAAAATTTATGAAAGCGCATGAATAATACTTAAATCTGACATCTGAACTGGGAAAAAAGTGAACTTTAAAAGTTTGATATTTTTTCATGAAAATTCATGAAAGCGCATGAATATTACTTGAATCTCATATCTGAACAGGGAAAAGAGTAAACTTTAAAAATTTGATATTTTTTCATGAAAATTTATGAAAGCGCATGAATAATACTTGAATCTCACATCTGAACTGGGAAAAGAATAAAGTTTGAAAGTTTGATATTTTTTCATGAAAATTTATGAAAGCGCATGAATAATAGTTAAATCTCACATCTGAACTGGGAAATAAGTAAACTTTGAAAGTTTGATATTTTTTCATGAAAATTCATGAAAGCGCATGAATAATACTAGAAACTCACATCTGAACTGGGAAATAAGTGAACTTTGAAAGTTTGATATTTTTTCATGAAAATTTATGAAAGCGCATGAATAATACTTGAATCTCACATCTGAACTGGGAAAAGAATAAAGTTTGAAAGTTTGATATTTTTTCATGAAAATTTATGAAAGCGCATGAATAATACTTAAATCTCACATCTGAACTGGGAAATAAGTGAACTTTGAAAGTTTGATATTTTTTCATCAAAATTTATGAAAGCGCATGAATAGCACTTAAATCTTACATCTGAACTGGGAAATAAGTAAACTTTGAAAGTTTGATATTTTTTCATGAAAATTCATGAAAGCGCATGAATAATACTAGAAACTCACATCTGAACTGGGAAATAAGTGAACTTTGAAAGTTTGATATTTTTCATGAAAATTTATGAAAGCGCATGAATAATACTTAAAT
Organism: Daphnia galeata; assembly: GCA_030770115.1. Lineage (NCBI taxonomy): Eukaryota > Metazoa > Arthropoda > Branchiopoda > Diplostraca > Daphniidae > Daphnia > Daphnia galeata. The sequence continues at coordinate 13,323 of JAUANT010000175.1, read as the reverse complement.
CTCACATCTGAACTGGGAAATAAGTGAACTTTGAAAGTTTGATATTTTTTCATGAAAATTTATGAAAGCGCATAAATAATACTTGAATCTCACATCTGAACTGGGAAAAGAATAAAGTTTGAAAGTTTGATATTTTTTCATGAAAATTTATGAAAGCGCATGAATAATACTTAAATCTCACATCTGAACTGGGGAATAAGTGAACTTTGAAAGTTTGATATTTTTTCATGAAAATTTATGAAAGCGCATGAATAATACTTAAATCTGACATCTGAACTGGGAAAAAAGTGAACTTTAAAAGTTTGATATTTTTTCATGAAAATTCATGAAAGCGCATGAATATTACTTGAATCTCATATCTGAACAGGGAAAAGAGTAAACTTTAAAAATTTGATATTTTTTCATGAAAATTTATGAAAGCGCATGAATAATACTTAAATCTCACATCTGAACTGGGAAATAAGTGAACTTTGAAAGTTTGATATTTTTTCATGAAAATTCATGAAAGCGCATGAATAATACTTGTATCTCACATCTGAACTGGGAAAAGAATAAAGTTTGAAAGTTTGATATTTTTTCATGAAAATTTATAAAAGCGCATGAATAATACTGAAATCTCACATCTGAACTGGGAAAAGAGTAAACTTTGAAACTTTGATATTTTTCATGAAAATTCATGAAAGCGAATGAAAAATACTAGAAAATCACATCTGAACTGGGAAAAAAGTTAACTTTGAAAGTTTGATATTTTTCATGAAAATTCATGAAAGCGAATGAATAATACTAGAAACTCACATCTGAACTGGGAAAAAAGTTAACTTTGAAAGTTTGATATTTTTCCATGAAAATTCATGAAAGCGAATGAAAAATACTGGAAACTCAAATCTGAAGTGGGAAAAAAGTGAATTTGAAATTTTGATATTTTTTCATGAAAATTCATGAAAGCGAATGAAAAATACTAGAAACTCACATCTGAACTGGGAAAAAAGTGAACTTTTAAAGTTTGATATTTTTCATGAAATTTCATGAAAGCGCATGAATAATACTTGAATCTTACATCTGAACCGGGAAAAGAGTAAACTTTGAAAGTTTGATATTTTTTCATGAAAATTCATGAAAGCGCATGAATAATACTAGAAACTCACATCTGAGCTGGGAAAAAAGTGTACTTTGAAAAATTGATATTTTTCATGAAAATTCATGAAAGCCCATGAATAATACTTAAATCTCACATCTGAACTGGGAAATAAGTGAACTTTGAAAGTTTGATATTTTTTCATGAAAATTTATGAAAGCGCATGAATAATACTTAAATCTCACATCTGAACTGGGAAATAAGTGAACTTTGAAAGTTTGATATTTTTTATGAAAATTTATGAAAGCGCATGAATAATACTTGAATCTCACATCTGAACTGGGAAAAGAATAAAGTTTGAAAGTTTGATATTTTTTCATGAAAATTTATGAAAGCGCATGAATAATACTTAAATCTCACATCTGAACTTGGAAATAAGTAAACTTTGAAAGTTTGATATTTTTTCATGAAAATTCATGAAAGCGCATGAATAATACTAGAAACTCACATCTGAACTGGGAAATAAGTGAACTTTGAAAGTTTGATATTTTTTCATGAAAATTTATGAAAGCGCATGAATAATACTTAAATCTCACATCTGAACTGGGAAATAAGTGAACTTTGAAAGTTTGATATTTTTTCATCAAAATTTATGAAAGCGCATGAATAGCACTTAAATCTCACATCTGAACTGGGAAATAAGTAAACTTTGAAAGTTTGATATTTTTTCATGAAAATTCATGAAAGCGCATGAATAATACTAGAAACTCACATCTGAACTGGGAAATAAGTGAACTTTGAAAGTTTGATATTTTTCATGAAAATTTATGAAAGCGCATGAATAATACTTAAATCTCACATCTGAACTGGGAAATAAGTGAACTTTGAAAGTTTGATATTTTTTCATGAAAATTTATGAAAGCGCATAAATAATACTTGAATCTCACATCTGAACTGGGAAAAGAATAAAGTTTGAAAGTTTGATATTTTTTCATGAAAATTTATGAAAGCGCATGAATAATACTTAAATCTCACATCTGAACTGGGGAATAAGTGAACTTTGAAAGTTTGATATTTTTTCATGAAAATTTATGAAAGCGCATGAATAATACTTAAATCTGACATCTGAACTGGGAAAAAAGTGAACTTTAAAAGTTTGATATTTTTTCATGAAAATTCATGAAAGCGCATGAATATTACTTGAATCTCATATCTGAACAGGGAAAAGAGTAAACTTTAAAAATTTGATATTTTTTCATGAAAATTTATGAAAGCGCATGAATAATACTTAAATCTCACATCTGAACTGGGAAATAAGTGAACTTTGAAAGTTTGATATTTTTTCATGAAAATTCATGAAAGCGCATGAATAATACTTGTATCTCACATCTGAACTGGGAAAAGAATAAAGTTTGAAAGTTTGATATTTTTTCATGAAAATTTATAAAAGCGCATGAATAATACTGAAATCTCACATCTGAACTGGGAAAAGAGTAAACTTTGAAACTTTGATATTTTTCATGAAAATTCATGAAAGCGAATGAAAAATACTAGAAAATCACATCTGAACTGGGAAAAAAGTTAACTTTGAAAGTTTGATATTTTTCATGAAAATTCATGAAAGCGAATGAATAATACTAGAAACTCACATCTGAACTGGGAAAAAAGTTAACTTTGAAAGTTTGATATTTTTCCATGAAAATTCATGAAAGCGAATGAAAAATACTGGAAACTCAAATCTGAAGTGGGAAAAAAGTGAATTTTGAAATTTTGATATTTTTCATGAAAATTCATGAAAGCGAATGAAAAATACTAGAAACTCACATCTGAACTGGGAAAAAAGTGAACTTTTAAAGTTTGATATTTTTCATGAAATTTCATGAAAGCGCATGAATAATACTTGAATCTTACATCTGAACCGGGAAAAGAGTAAACTTTGAAAGTTTGATATTTTTTCATGAAAATTCATGAAAGCGCATGAATAATACTAGAAACTCACATCTGAGCTGGGAAAAAAGTGTACTTTGAAAAATTGATATTTTTCATGAAAATTCATGAAAGCCCATGAATAATACTTAAATCTCACATCTGAACTGGGAAATAAGTGAACTTTGAAAGTTTGATATTTTTTCATGAAAATTTATGAAAGCGCATGAATAATACTTAAATCTCACATCTGAACTGGGAAATAAGTGAACTTTGAAAGTTTGATATTTTTTATGAAAATTTATGAAAGCGCATGAATAATACTTGAATCTCACATCTGAACTGGGAAAAGAATAAAGTTTGAAAGTTTGATATTTTTTCATGAAAATTTATGAAAGCGCATGAATAATACTTAAATCTCACATCTGAACTTGGAAATAAGTAAACTTTGAAAGTTTGATATTTTTTCATGAAAATTCATGAAAGCGCATGAATAATACTAGAAACTCACATCTGAACTGGGAAATAAGTGAACTTTGAAAGTTTGATATTTTTTCATGAAAATTTATGAAAGCGCATGAATAATACTTGAATCTCACATCTGAACTGGGAAAAGAATAAAGTTTGAAAGTTTGATATTTTTTCATGAAAATTTATGAAAGCGCATGAATAATACTTAAATCTCACATCTGAACTGGGAAATAAGTGAACTTTGAAAGTTTGATATTTTTTCATCAAAATTTATGAAAGCGCATGAATAATACTTAAATCTCACATCTGAACTGGGAAATAAGTAAACTTTGAAAGTTTGATATTTTTTCATGAAAATTCATGAAAGCGCATGAATATTACTTGAATCTCATATCTGAACAGGGAAAAGAGTAAACTTTAAAAATTTGATATTTTTTCATGAAAATTTATGAAAGCGCATGAATAATACTTAAATCTCACATCTGAACTGGGAAATAAGTGAACTTTGAAAGTTTGATATTTTTTCATGAAAATTTATGAAAGCGCATGAATAATACTTGTATCTCACATCTGAACTGGGAAAAGAATAAAGTTTGAAAGTTTGATATTTTTTCATGAAAATTTATGAAAGCGCATGAATAATACTGAAATCTCACATCTGAACTGGGAAAAAAGTAAACTTTGAAACTTTGATATTTTTCATGAAAATTCATGAAAGCGAATGAAAAATACTAGAAAATCACATCTGAACTGGGAAAAAAGTTAACTTTGAAAGTTTGATATTTTTCATGAAAATTCATGAAAGCGAATGAATAATACTAGAAACTCACATCTGAACTGGGAAAAAAGTGAACTTCGAAAGTTTGATATTTTTATGAAAATTCATGGAAGCGCATGAATTATACTTGAATCTCACATCTGAACTGGGAAAAGAGTAAACTTTGAAAGTTTGATATTTTTTCATGAAAATTTATGAAAGCGCATGAATAATACTTAAATCTCACATCTGAACTGGGAAATAAGTGAACTTTGAAAGTTTGATATTTTTTCATCAAAATTTATGAAAGCGCATGAATAATACTTAAATCTCACATCTGAACTGGGAAATAAGTAAACTTTGAAAGTTTGATATTTTTTCATGAAAATTCATGAAAGCGCATGAATATTACTTGAATCTCATATCTGAACAGGGAAAAGAGTAAACTTTAAAAATTTGATATTTTTTCATGAAAATTTATGAAAGCGCATGAATAATACTTAAATCTCAGATCTGAACTGGGAAATAAGTGAACTTTGAAAGTTTGATATTTTTTCATGAAAATTTATGAAAGCGCATAATACTTGTATCTCACATCTGAACTGGGAAAAGAATAAAGTTTGAAAGTTTGATATTTTTTCATGAAAATTTATGAAAGCGCATGAATAATACTGAAATCTCACATCTGAACTGGGAAAAGAGTAAACTTTGAAACTTTGATATTTTTCATGAAAATTCATGAAAGCGAATGAAAAATACTAGAAAATCACATCTGAACTGGGAAAAAAGTTAACTTTGAAAGTTTGATATTTTTCATGAAAATTCATGAAAGCGAATGAATAATACTAGAAACTCACATCTGAACTGGGAAAAAAGTGAACTTCGAAAGTTTGATATTTTTATGAAAATTCATGGAAGCGCATGAATTATACTTGAATCTCACATCTGAACTGGGAAAAGAGTAAACTTTGAAAGTTTGATATTTTTCATGAAAATTCATGAAAGCGCATGAATAATACTTGAATCTCACATCTGAACTGGGAAAAGAGTAAACTTTGAAAGTTTGATATTTTTTCATGAAAATTCATGAAAGCGCATGAATAATACTTGAATCTCACATCTGAACTGGGAAAAGAACGAACTTTGAAAGTTTGATATTTTTCATGAAAATTCATGAAAGCGCATGAATTATACTAGAATCTCACATCTGAACTGGGAAAAGAGTAAACTTTGAAAGTTTGATATTTTTTCATGAAAATTCATGAAAGCGCATGAATAATACTTGAATCTCATATCCGAACTGGAAAAAGAACGAACTTTGAAAGTTTGATATTTTTCATGAAAATTCATGGAAGCGCATGAATTATACTTGAATCTCACATCTGAACTGGGAAAAGAACGAACTTTGAAAGTTTGATATTTTTTCATGAAAATTCATGAAAGCGCATGAACAATACTAGAAACTCTTATCTGAACTGGGAAAAAAGTGAATTTTGAAAGTTTGATATTTTTCATGAAAATTCATGAAAGCGCATGAATAATGCTAGAAAATCTCGTCTGAACTGGGAAAAAAGTAAACTTTGAAAGTTTGATATTTTTTCATGAAAATTCATGAAAGCGCATGAATAATACTTCAATCTCACATCTGAACTGGGAAAAAAGTGAACTTTGAAAGTTTGATATTTTTTCATGAAAATTCATGAAAGCGCATGAACAATACTAGAAACTCACATCTGAACTGGGAAAAGAGTGAACTATGAAAGTTTGATATTTTTCCATGAAAATTCATGAAAGCGCATGAACCATACTAGAAACTCACATCTGAACTGGGAAAAAAGTTAACTTTGAAAGTTTGATATTTTTCATGAAAATTCATGAAAGCGAATGAAAAATACTAGAAAATCACATCTGAACTGGGAAAAAAGTTAACTTTGAAAGTTTGATATTTTTCATGAAAATTCATGAAAGCGAATGAATAATACTAGAAACTCACATCTGAACTGGGAAATAAGTGAACTTTGAAAGTTTGATATTTTTTATGAAAATTTATGAAAGCGCATGAATAATACTTGAATCTCACATCTGAACTGGGAAAAGAATAAAGTTTGAAAGTTTGATATTTTTTCATGAAAATTTATGAAAGCGCATGAATAATACTTAAATCTCACATCTGAACTGGGAAATAAGTAAACTTTGAAAGTTTGATATTTTTCATGAAAATTCATGAAAGCGCATGAATATTACTTGAATCTCATATCTGAACAGGGAAAAGAGTAAACTTTAAAAATTTGATATTTTTTCATGAAAATTTATGAAAGCGCATGAATAATACTTAAATCTCACATCTGAACTGGGAAATAAGTGAACTTTGAAAGTTTGATATTTTTTCATGAAAATTTATGAAAGCGCATGAATAATACTTGTATCTCACATCTGAACTGGGAAAAGAATAAAGTTTGAAAGTTTGATATTTTTTCATGAAAATTTATGAAAGCGCATGAATAATACTGAAATCTCACATCTGAACTGGGAAAAGAGTAAACTTTGAAACTTTGATATTTTTCATGAAAATTCATGAAAGCGAATGAAAAATACTAGAAAATCACATCTGAACTGGGAAAAAAGTTAACTTTGAAAGTTTGATATTTTTCATGAAAATTCATGAAAGCGAATGAATAATACTAGAAACTCACATCTGAACTGGGAAAAAAGTGAACTTCGAAAGTTTGATATTTTTATGAAAATTCATGGAAGCGCATGAATTATACTTGAATCTCACATCTGAACTGGGAAAAGACTAAACTTTGAAAGTTTGATATTTTTTCATGAAAATTTATGAAAGCGCATGAATAATACTTAAATCTCACATCTGAACTGGGAAATAAGTGAACTTTGAAAGTTTGATATTTTTTCATCAAAATTTATGAAAGCGCATGAATAATACTTAAATCTCACATCTGAACTGGGAAATAAGTAAACTTTGAAAGTTTGATATTTTTTCATGAAAATTCATGAAAGCGCATGAATATTACTTGAATCTCATATCTGAACAGGGAAAAGAGTAAACTTTAAAAATTTGATATTTTTTCATGAAAATTTATGAAAGCGCATGAATAATACTTAAATCTCACATCTGAACTGGGAAATAAGTGAACTTTGAAAGTTTGATATTTTTTCATCAAAATTTATGAAAGCGCATGAATAATACTTAAATCTCACATCTGAACTGGGAAATAAGTAAACTTTGAAAGTTTGATATTTTTTCATGAAAATTCATGAAAGCGCATGAATATTACTTGAATCTCATATCTGAACAGGGAAAAGAGTAAACTTTAAAAATTTGATATTTTTTCATGAAAATTTATGAAAGCGCATGAATAATACTTAAATCTCAGATCTGAACTGGGAAATAAGTGAACTTTGAAAGTTTGATATTTTTTCATGAAAATTTATGAAAGCGCATAATACTTGTATCTCACATCTGAACTGGGAAAAGAATAAAGTTTGAAAGTTTGATATTTTTTCATGAAAATTTATGAAAGCGCATGAATAATACTGAAATCTCACATCTGAACTGGGAAAAGAGTAAACTTTGAAACTTTGATATTTTTCATGAAAATTCATGAAAGCGAATGAAAAATACTAGAAAATCACATCTGAACTGGGAAAAAAGTTAACTTTGAAAGTTTGATATTTTTCATGAAAATTCATGAAAGCGAATGAATAATACTAGAAACTCACATCTGAACTGGGAAAAAAGTGAACTTCGAAAGTTTGATATTTTTATGAAAATTCATGGAAGCGCATGAATTATACTTGAATCTCACATCTGAACTGGGAAAAGAGTAAACTTTGAAAGTTTGATATTTTTCATGAAAATTCATGAAAGCGCATGAATAATACTTGAATCTCACATCTGAACTGGGAAAAGAGTAAACTTTGAAAGTTTGATATTTTTTCATGAAAATTCATGAAAGCGCATGAATAATACTTGAATCTCACATCTGAACTGGGAAAAGAACGAACTTTGAAAGTTTGATATTTTTCATGAAAATTCATGAAAGCGCATGAATTATACTAGAATCTCACATCTGAACTGGGAAAAGAGTAAACTTTGAAAGTTTGATATTTTTTCATGAAAATTCATGAAAGCGCATGAATAATACTTGAATCTCATATCCGAACTGGAAAAAGAACGAACTTTGAAAGTTTGATATTTTTCATGAAAATTCATGGAAGCGCATGAATTATACTTGAATCTCACATCTGAACTGGGAAAAGAACGAACTTTGAAAGTTTGATATTTTTTCATGAAAATTCATGAAAGCGCATGAACAATACTAGAAACTCTTATCTGAACTGGGAAAAAAGTGAATTTTGAAAGTTTGATATTTTTCATGAAAATTCATGAAAGCGCATGAATAATGCTAGAAAATCTCGTCTGAACTGGGAAAAAAGTAAACTTTGAAAGTTTGATATTTTTTCATGAAAATTCATGAAAGCGCATGAATAATACTTCAATCTCACATCTGAACTGGGAAAAAAGTGAACTTTGAAAGTTTGATATTTTTTCATGAAAATTCATGAAAGCGCATGAACAATACTAGAAACTCACATCTGAACTGGGAAAAGAGTGAACTATGAAAGTTTGATATTTTTCCATGAAAATTCATGAAAGCGCATGAACCATACTAGAAACTCACATCTGAACTGGGAAAAAAGTTAACTTTGAAAGTTTGATATTTTTCATGAAAATTCATGAAAGCGAATGAAAAATACTAGAAAATCACATCTGAACTGGGAAAAAAGTTAACTTTGAAAGTTTGATATTTTTCATGAAAATTCATGAAAGCGAATGAATAATACTAGAAACTCACATCTGAACTGGGAAATAAGTGAACTTTGAAAGTTTGATATTTTTTATGAAAATTTATGAAAGCGCATGAATAATACTTGAATCTCACATCTGAACTGGGAAAAGAATAAAGTTTGAAAGTTTGATATTTTTTCATGAAAATTTATGAAAGCGCATGAATAATACTTAAATCTCACATCTGAACTGGGAAATAAGTAAACTTTGAAAGTTTGATATTTTTCATGAAAATTCATGAAAGCGCATGAATATTACTTGAATCTCATATCTGAACAGGGAAAAGAGTAAACTTTAAAAATTTGATATTTTTTCATGAAAATTTATGAAAGCGCATGAATAATACTTAAATCTCACTTCTGAACTGGGAAATAAGTGAACTTTGAAAGTTTGATATTTTTTCATGAAAATTTATGAAAGCGCATGAATAATACTTGTATCTCACATCTGAACTGGGAAAAGAATAAAGTTTGAAAGTTTGATATTTTTTCATGAAAATTTATGAAAGCGCATGAATAATACTGAAATCTCACATCTGAACTGGGAAAAGAGTAAACTTTGAAACTTTGATATTTTTCATGAAAATTCATGAAAGCGAATGAAAAATACTAGAAAATCACATCTGAACTGGGAAAAAAGTTAACTTTGAAAGTTTGATATTTTTCATGAAAATTCATGAAAGCGAATGAATAATACTAGAAACTCACATCTGAACTGGGAAAAAAGTGAACTTCGAAAGTTTGATATTTTTATGAAAATTCATGGAAGCGCATGAATTATACTTGAATCTCACATCTGAACTGGGAAAAGACTAAACTTTGAAAGTTTGATATTTTTTCATGAAAATTTATGAAAGCGCATGAATAATACTTAAATCTCACATCTGAACTGGGAAATAAGTGAACTTTGAAAGTTTGATATTTTTTCATCAAAATTTATGAAAGCGCATGAATAATACTTAAATCTCACATCTGAACTGGGAAATAAGTAAACTTTGAAAGTTTGATATTTTTTCATGAAAATTCATGAAAGCGCATGAATATTACTTGAATCTCATATCTGAACAGGGAAAAGAGTAAACTTTAAAAATTTGATATTTTTTCATGAAAATTTATGAAAGCGCATGAATAATACTTAAATCTCAGATCTGAACTGGGAAATAAGTGAACTTTGAAAGTTTGATATTTTTTCATGAAAATTTATGAAAGCGCATGAATAATACTTGTATCTCACATCTGAACTGGGAAAAGAATAAAGTTTGAAAGTTTGATATTTTTTCATGAAAATTTATGAAAGCGCATGAATAATACTGAAATCTCACATCTGAACTGGGAAAAGAGTAAACTTTGAAACTTTGATATTTTTTCATGAAAATTCATGAAAGCGAATGAAAAATACTAGAAAATCACATCTGAACTGGGAAAAAAGTTAACTTTGAAAGTTTGATATTTTTCATGAAAATTCATGAAAGCGAATGAATAATACTAGAAACTCACATCTGAACTGGGAAAAAAGTGAACTTCGAAAGTTTGATATTTTTATGAAAATTCATGGAAGCGCATGAATTATACTTGAATCTCACATCTGAACTGGGAAAAGAGTAAACTTTGAAAGTTTGATATTTTTCATGAAAATTCATGAAAGCGCATGAATAATACTTGAATCTCACATCTGAACTGGGAAAAGAGTAAACTTTGAAAGTTTGATATTTTTTCATGAAAATTCATGAAAGCGCATGAATAATACTTGAATCTCACATCTGAACTGGGAAAAGAACGAACTTTGAAAGTTTGATATTTTTCATGAAAATTCATGAAAGCGCATGAATTATACTAGAATCTCACATCTGAACTGGGAAAAGAGTAAACTTTGAAAGTTTGATATTTTTTCATGAAAATTCATGAAAGCGCATGAATAATACTTGAATCTCATATCCGAACTGGAAAAAGAACGAACTTTGAAAGTTTGATATTTTTCATGAAAATTCATGGAAGCGCATGAATTATACTTGAATCTCACATCTGAACTGGGAAAAGAACGAACTTTGAAAGTTTGATATTTTTTCATGAAAATTCATGAAAGCGCATGAACAATACTAGAAACTCACATCTGAACTGGGAAAAAAAGTTAACTTTGAAAGTTTGATATTTTTCATGAAAATTCATGAAAGCGAATGAAAAATACTAGAAAATCACATCTGAACTGGGAAAAAAGTTAACTTTGAAAGTTTGATATTTTTCATGAAAATTCATGAAAGCGAATGAATAATACTAGAAACTCACATCTGAACTGGGAAATAAGTGAACTTTGAAAGTTTGATATTTTTTATGAAAATTTATGAAAGCGCATGAATAATACTTGAATCTCACATCTGAACTGGGAAAAGAATAAAGTTTGAAAGTTTGATATTTTTTCATGAAAATTTATGAAAGCGCATGAATAATACTTAAATCTCACATCTGAACTGGGAAATAAGTAAACTTTGAAAGTTTGATATTTTTTCATGAAAATTCATGAAAGCGCATGAATATTACTTGAATCTCATATCTGAACAGGGAAAAGAGTAAACTTTAAAAATTTGATATTTTTTCATGAAAATTTATGAAAGCGCATGAATAATACTTAAATCTCACATCTGAACTGGGAAATAAGTGAACTTTGAAAGTTTGATATTTTTTCATGAAAATTTATGAAAGCGCATGAATAATACTTGTATCTCACATCTGAACTGGGAAAAGAATAAAGTTTGAAAGTTTGATATTTTTTCATGAAAATTTATGAAAGCGCATGAATAATACTGAAATCTCACATCTGAACTGGGAAAAGAGTAAACTTTGAAACTTTGATATTTTTCATGAAAATTCATGAAAGCGAATGAAAAATACTAGAAAATCACATCTGAACTGGGAAAAAAGTTAACTTTGAAAGTTTGATATTTTTCATGAAAATTCATGAAAGCGAATGAATAATACTAGAAACTCACATCTGAACTGGGAAAAAAGTGAACTTCGAAAGTTTGATATTTTTATGAAAATTCATGGAAGCGCATGAATTATACTTGAATCTCACATCTGAACTGGGAAAAGAGTAAACTTTGAAAGTTTGATATTTTTTCATGAAAATTTATGAAAGCGCATGAATAATACTTAAATCTCACATCTGAACTGGGAAATAAGTGAACTTTGAAAGTTTGATATTTTTTCATCAAAATTTATGAAAGCGCATGAATAATACTTAAATCTCACATCTGAACTGGGAAATAAGTAAACTTTGAAAGTTTGATATTTTTTCATGAAAATTCATGAAAGCGCATGAATATTACTTGAATCTCATATCTGAACAGGGAAAAGAGTAAACTTTAAAAATTTGATATTTTTTCATGAAAATTTATGAAAGCGCATGAATAATACTTAAATCTCAGATCTGAACTGGGAAATAAGTGAACTTTGAAAGTTTGATATTTTTTCATGAAAATTTATGAAAGCGCATGAATAATACTTGTATCTCACATCTGAACTGGGAAAAGAATAAAGTTTGAAAGTTTGATATTTTTTCATGAAAATTTATGAAAGCGCATGAATAATACTGAAATCTCACATCTGAACTGGGAAAAGAGTAAACTTTGAAACTTTGATATTTTTCATGAAAATTCATGAAAGCGAATGAAAAATACTAGAAAATCACATCTGAACTGGGAAAAAAGTTAACTTTGAAAGTTTGATATTTTTCATGAAAATTCATGAAAGCGAATGAATAATACTAGAAACTCACATCTGAACTGGGAAAAAAGTGAACTTCGAAAGTTTGATATTTTTATGAAAATTCATGGAAGCGCATGAATTATACTTGAATCTCACATCTGAACTGGGAAAAGAGTAAACTTTGAAAGTTTGATATTTTTCATGAAAATTCATGAAAGCGCATGAATAATACTTGAATCTCACATCTGAACTGGGAAAAGAGTAAACTTTGAAAGTTTGATATTTTTTCATGAAAATTCATGGAAGCGCATGAATTATACTTGAATCTCACATCTGAACTGGGAAAAGAGTAAACTTTGAAAGTTTGATATTTTTCATGAAAATTCATGAAAGCGCATGAATAATACTTGAATCTCACATCTGAACTGGGAAAAGAGTAAACTTTGAAAGTTTGATATTTTTTCATGAAAATTCATGAAAGCGCATGAATAATACTTGAATCTCACATCTGAACTGGGAAAAG
>JAUANT010000173.1:0-50000 GCA_030770115.1 Daphnia galeata | reverse complement strand
AAAAAATTTCAAAAAATACAGCTGAAATTAGCGTGTCGAGTTCTATCGACTCATATTTTTTTTAATAAAAAAAAATTTTGAGGATACAAGCCTATTGTAACTACAACGAGCTCAACCGTGTAATAATATTTTGGCGCAGTGGGAGCATTGGCAAATCCTGATAAGATCAACAATTCTCTGCTCTTTGTACGAAGGCCTAACCGTTTGGCTACTCTTCTCGTCATCCATGAGCGTTGAGCTCCCTCATCAAAGAGTGCATTAACTTGCTCTTCACGCTTTTTATTTATCACAATGTATCAATTTTAATTACTTTATCATTCATTTTTTATAAAGTATGCAACCATTTTAGCAGTGATCGGAACGCCAACGGAATTTTTTGAAGTATCAATAAAACGTAGAAGTCATACGTATTTTAAAAGTACTACGTAATAAGTCAAAAAAATCCGTCAACGTAACGTACTATTTTAAATACATCAAACGTATGACGTTACGTCACACAGCATACATCCAAAATTGGATTTGTAACCATAAATTATAGGCGATTATTACAATAATTACCATTTCAAAGAAACTTTATCAAAGTCTGTTTTTCGTGAAGTAAGAACGGTTGCAACCTTATACTAAAAAGAAGCTCCAATACAGCAGAACTAGTAAAATTGCAGTATTGTAGTTTGACTTGTTCCTGACTTATTGACGCTAGATTTTTTTAGACTTAAAAAATATACGTAAAAAGTCATAATGTTTTTAAACTTAAGTAGAAGTCACCGAAAACTTCAAAAACCAGGAAAATTGACGTAACATAGGGGAGACCGGGGCTACTTGGGACAGGGGTTAGGTGGGACATCGCGGTTTTTTGTATGTTCCCATTGTTTAAAAAAATAAATTTTTTAACAAAATATGGGTAATAGTGTAACACACCTTGGCAAAAAATATTATTGAAATTAAACAATAACTTAAGGAGCTATACACAAAATGTTTTTTTTTCTTGTTTTGCGTAAAATCCGCAACATTAAGAAAACCCCAAAAAAAAGTAGTTTCTAAAAATGGCATTAAAAAACGAAACATACCATTGGAAAGGAAATTCATTCTGCTTTTTTTTGTGTTCACATTTTTTTTTGTGTAGCTCTTTTAGTTTAGGCGTAAAATGTAAAAATAGTCGAGTGGTTTATGCGGGGCTATTTGGGACATTGAGACTGGGGTTAGTTGGGACCTAGTAAAGCCTATCCCTACCAGGAAAAAGGGGCGTTTTTCATGAAAAAAGTTTTCAAAATTATTTGGGGATTTAACAAGCAGTTCGCGAGAGAAGTGCACCGGATTTAAGGACCCCACTGTTTTTTCTAAATCCGGAAAAGGACTTAGAAAAAAACTAAAAAACACAATTTGTTCGTCTCCGCACGCCGGATTTAACGGCGTTTTCAGAATTTCAAAACTCTTTTTTGTTTTGGAGTTATTCGAGTTTGAAGTTGGGAAAATTTCGAAATTCTTCGATTTGGGGGGGTGTTTGACATCACTTTTAAAAAAACTGGGGACGAGTTTCGAAAAACTAATTTTTCAGAAACCTTTATTGATATTTCCACTATAAGAATCTAAAAGGAAATATGTTTCCGGATTTTATTGACGTAGATATTAGCGGAATTCTAGACGCAGATTTTGCTCAATTTCCCTCCCAGAATATCAGCCATTTTTTCATGGCTTTATACCGCCTCTTGCGGCTTTGAAGATAAGCTGATAGTCCTCGGCCTTCACTTTAAATCTCAACTAGTAAGTGAGGCCTACGAAATCTAGTAATGTGCCCTACATAGTTCGCTGCCGAGGGGGGGTTTATCATAATAGCTTTTCTTCAAAGCCGCAAGAGGCGGTATAAAGCCATGAAAAAATGGCTGATATTCTGGGAGGGAAATTGAGCAAAATCTGCGTCTAGAATTCCGCTAATATCTCCGTCAATAAAATCCGGAAACATATTTCCTTTTAGATTCTTATAGTGGAAATATCAACAAAGGTTTCTGAAAAATTAGTTTTTCGAAACTCGTCCCCAGTTTTTTTAAAAGTGATGTCAAACACCCCCCCAAATCGAAGAATTTCGAAATTTTCCCAACTTCAAACTCGAATAACTCTAAAACAAAAAAGAGTTTTGAAATTCTGAAAACGCCGTTAAATCCGGCGTGCGGAGACGAACAAATTGTGTTTTTTAGTTTTTTTCTAAGTCCTTTTCCGGATTTAGAAAAAACAGTGGGGTCCTTAAATCCGGTGCACTTCTCTCGCGAACTGCTTGTTAAACATTTCATTTTCCACAATTCTTACACACCCCCCGAAGCTAAATTATATTCTCTATCGAATGGCTATCTTAACTTTTAATGAATCCCAAAATTATACAAAGAAAAAATGATTTTAGTTAAGTGTCCCAACCAACCCCGTTGTTTTTTCGTGTTTCAAAAAAAGTGATTTCATTAGAATGATTCTAGTTTATTGTGTAGTTCACAAAAACAAATTTTAAAAATAGTTTTAAATAGAGGAAATGATAGCCTTTAAGAAAAGTCCAAAAAGTTACAAATTTTTTTTTTTTTTTTTTAATGATTAAAAATACAAAAAGATTGTTTTAATTTTTTTGTCCCAAGTAGCCCCGGTCTCCCCTACGACGTAACGTCAAAATTTTGAATAAGTCATCAAATGACGTTCGCATCACTGCATTTTAGACATTTTTCGGTATTTATGTTGGTTACTTTTGCAACGGATTAAGCGGATAGGCCGTGAAGCTTTTCCACTCAATAGTCAACAGAAAGATCTTTGTTTTATGATAAAAACCTGTATTGTTCTTCATGAATATGATAGGAAACATGGTATTTTGGGTCTTCAAGCCATCAAATAATAACAAAAGAGATAGTACAGCTTCAACTTTGACCTACACAGATAAAAGATCGCTCACTCTTAATCTTTACCTTACTTGACCTATATAAATCAAAGGTCACTCACTCTGAATCTTTACACTTTTAGTTTTAATTGTTGGAGGGCATTATTTTTTAAGCGCTTGGCTTCAATGGGCTAGCGCAATACAATTATATTCGTAAATGAGAAATGATAGTTGCTCATGTCGATGCGCTTCACAGCATATGGGCAGAAGATTGAGGCCATCACCAACAACTTCCCTAAACTACTAGCTGATAAAAGATAGATTGCACTACACACTTCACATATTCAGGTAAAGCTTTTGAACTGGTGAGTTTTTCGTGAGTTATTTAATTTATTATTGTCTTACGCTAATTATATATTAACCATAATATTTTCAATTATAATCTCAATTCCATATTTATTCAATTTTTAAAGATCATCACGGTAGGTAGGCTGAAACTGGTTAGGTAATAAGAAAAATAATTTATGGGTCTTTATATCTTTCTCGTGCCGGTTACTTTTTGAAATAGAAGATCAAAATAGAAAACTAATAATGCGGTAGAATCCTAGTAAACTCATGATCAAATGACAATATTTCTAACACTTTATAACTGAATTTGAAAAAAAGACAAAGTACCTAGGTTTAGTAAAACGTATGCGAACTCAAGAAATTGAGCATTGTGAGCGAACTACTGAATAATAAAAAAGATAACGAAATGCAATAAACGAAGAGGACATTCAAGGATGGTCATAAAGTCAGCGGCTACATTTTTTCCCATAAAAAAAACAATCCGAAATAAAACGCTTCTTTTGGCTGATTTTGGCTTATTTAGTTAACTCAGGGCTCAGGCAGCCTATGTGGGTATGCCTAAAGTGCGGGGAGTGGGATGCGGGATAGACCTGCCTAAAGTGCGGGATACAACCCGCATCCCGCAGATTTCAACCCGCATTCTGGGTATCTATCCCGCCGCCTAAACTGCGCGGCTTATTATTTTCAAATTTGAAATTTGATGGGGAAATTTCCTTCCCATAGCAAATTCATAATCATTCAAATTCATTCCTTCCTTGCTTATTTGTTTGTTTATTATTTACAAATTTTTAAATTTCCTTCCCATTGCAAATTCATAATCTAAGGTATACAGAACTTACTTATTGTTACAAATGTATTCAAATTCAGGTGTTTATTCTCTAATAGACTATGCTTTCTGGCACATTATACTCATATTTTGTTTAATAATGATGATGACTAACTTAGGTTATTAGCTTCCGTGTGAGTTCATGCTTCATAATCAGGCTTTCTTCCCAAAGAACAAATCAACTAAACAAATGTTTGCTTCAGTTGACTATCCAGATCACTGACCCAACTTCTTTTTACTTTTGCCTCTTTCAATATCTTGGTAAGCTTGTGTTATTCTTATTTCATTTACAAGGCTGTAATTCATATAATCTATTCTTTTTCATTGGTTGGGTTAACTGATTTGGACAGCTAAACTACTAGACATTGTTGTTGGTGCCTACATCGCAAACTTGCCGTGTTCATCGCTTGCTGTGTTCATCGTGAGTTCATCGTGAGTAATTACTGATCACCCTACTGTAACCTGTTGGCTAACATGAAATTTTATTGACCTTGTTGGCAATCAGTCTATAGTGAATCTTAATCTAAAGTAATCATTTCTCCTCGATGTAATTACATTTTAAATCTTTAACTCGGGGTCTTTGATAATCTCTACCCGTTTATTGTATCATCAAAATTAGGGGTATTAAGCAAACACTAATGCTGTTTTATTTATTAAAAACAAAACAAAATTCAGCTTAATACCAAAACAAGCTAAATAATGAATATATTAATGAAAATCTAGTTTTCAGTACCTTGGACTGCATTTCTGGCAGATATAATTGAAAGGAGAATTGTTCTTGTTCATCTGCATGAAAGATGTACAGTCTCTTGCATAAAATCGTGTGAAGGCTTTTCATTAAGGGTAAAAATGTGTTTGAGACGCTAGAGGTCTCTCATAGTATGGCAAATTCCACTTTATGTGAATCAAAACGCGGTTTATTGATATACCGCGTATTCTGAGGGATTTGGAATAACGGATCTATGGGCTATTGGCTATTGCTATGGCTTAATGGAAAATGTTCACAATAGTGTTCTATATGTATAAATTAGACTTTCCACCATCATGGAGGAAAATGTATTAATTAATTATGATATTCGGCAATTAGTTGCTGGGGAAAAGAGTAAATAATAGGCTAACCGGTATGAATATAATCGTATCACATATTTTATAAATCAGATGGTGTATAGTTGTTATAGAATTTTTTTTTAAATAACTACGATATTCGGCAATTTGCTGCTGGGGAAAAGACAAGAGAGTAAATTATAAACTAACAGCTATAAATTATATATCATTTTAGATGGTATAGTTGTTATAGATGCGGACTACGAAACAGAATTGCATCAGAGTCGGATGTTCAATTCTTTACTCAAGCAATATTTTTTCAAACATTTGTGTAACATTAATATTTAAACTTTTTTACTTTCTCTTCTTCTCGATATCGCTCACTAGTTAACTCATGGGTATGATTCATTTTCAGATATGCGGTGAAGCTCATAAGTCAACAAAGAATGTCAAGTTCATTTTCCCTACATTTTCGTGAAAATGTCTAGACTTTTTTTCTACAATTTGGACGAACTCTTAGCAACTTGAAAAGGGTCCGTTTTCTATTCCCTTTCCTTCATTGCCGTCGGCAAAACCAAAAGGAATGAAAACCAACCCATTTTTTGCCAACTTACGCTAATCTGTAAGCCTTAAACTGCCTAGAGCGTATTTTTAGGCTGTTTCTTACTCTACCCATGCTGGTCTGCTCTATTCCAAAGAGCCAGGTTTATACACCCCCAATTTCCCCGTTGGTATATTAATCTCTAAAAAAATATGTCCACTTTTTTATGGACACGCATGTCCAAATTGTCCATCATGACGAGAATCCTCGAAATATAATTTCGAAAACACGACGAGAATCCTCGAAATATAATTTCGAAAAAAAAATAAAAATGTGCTTAATTTAACAAAAGAAAATTAAAATTGCCACCAGACAGGATTGATACAACGATCTGTGAGTTAATGGACCAACTCGCTAACCAATACATCATGGGCGAGTGAATATTTCGTAGAGGAAATTCTAATGTAATTATTAAAAGAATTACAAGTGTTTATTGGCGCGACACCTTAATACTAATTTACAAATAACAATCATAATAACCGAACATAAATCAATACGTCTTGAAAAGTGGCATTGACGCAAAAATTGAGTCGAATTTAGTAACGTCTAATTTACATCAGTACACAATAAACGATGACACAATGGTTACAGCATTCGTCCGATTATCTTAAAACTTCAGGTTCAATCCTAGACTCATTCAATAAAAATTTTCAATTTCTTATTATGTCTATTATATATATATATATAAAAGCTATGTTGCTTTTTCTTATGCGAAAAAAGAAATCAACTATTTCCGACTATTTCCTATTATAATTATATCGCCATGAAGACAATATAAATATTTTATAAATGTCAATAATCCTATTCAAATAAATAGGTTGGTAAGCATGCAATCATTTACAGAAGATTCGAGGAATTTTTTCGTCTTCACCTCTTCCCGGTGATGCATTATATAAGTAGCCGATGACGCTAAAACATCAGTATTCTCTTTTAAAATTTTCAGCATCCCAACATTTCCCATTTATCCATTCCTTGGAACATAAAAGGATTTAGGCTAATCTGCCTTTTGCTTCGCAGAAAGTGGAATGAAATACTGGAAGAGACCTCTAGCGCCCTATCATATTTTTACCCTCATACATTTTGGCGCTAACTCTTTATAAAAAGCCTTCACACGGTTTTATGCAAGGGACTGTATCTGTGATGCACGTAGTGGGATGGCATTTCAAACAGATTACATTCAAGCAATTCACACGACCACACTTGATTTTCTTGATGGTGCATCGGCGACCAGTAGCCCCGATTTGCAAATAAAGCAAGAAGACATTCCGAATGATGAGTGACAATGCGATTTACACTGTAGGACGGTCGGAATCAAACTAAAACAAAATAACCCGATTTGCTATAAGGCTAATGCTCTGTTTTCTGTGGTGTAGTATATGGGCTATATAAACTGTCAAACATCTGTCAAACTACAATGTCAATAACTGTAAACTCCCGTCTTTTACCTTCCCCTTGTAAAAAAAAGAAGTAAATAGAGAAACAAACATTTTATAATTTTGGCCGAAACGTATATTTGATAATTTTTGGCCGAAACGTATACAATTTATCAATTTGTCCGAAAAGCATAAATAGCAACTTTTGGCCGAAACCATAAAAAAAAATTTTTGATTGGCCGAATCGTATAAAGTAATAACATATAAATAATTTACGTTTCGGCCAGTGACCGATTAAAAAAAATTTTGTTTTCGGCCACTGGCCGAAACGTATAAAAAATAATGTACGTTTCGGACAAAACTTTTGGCCGAAACGTATACCAACCAATATCTTGCTTTGTAAATTAAGACTAAAATTCCCCTGGTTGAATTAAGTATTCAGAATTTTTAATTATGGCATTATAAAACTACTTTAGACTCTCGTTTTTTAGTTTTTCCCTTTGAAAATATAAACCAAGTAGCGATTCACAATTAACTTTAGTTGGCCTTAGAAATTAGAATGGGAAAAAGCTTGAAACCACGTGAAATTTAAATATTTTTGACATGCCGAATAGAAAGCATTGAAATATCTTATATAATTAATTCAAATGGGAATGTTTAATAATCTTAATTTACAAACGAAGACAGGGATATATTTTTTTAGTTTAGTAGGGCGGGTCTATAACGTAAAAGTTTCAAAAATCGTATAACGTAACATCACTAGTGATCGTCTAAGAAGAGTTGGACTTGGCCGACTCATACAAGTTTCTTATACGATTCGGCCAATGTCCGAATTCAACAATTTTAGAAATAGAAATTTTTTTGTATTTTGGCCGATAAATAACTGCTGGCCGAATAAAAAAAGCTGGCCGAATCATACAAAATTTAATGTTGCATTTGGCCAGTGGCCGATAGGCCTACACTGGTTCGACATGTCCATAAGAGATTTAACATGGGCAACTGTCGCCACCAAACTTGCTACCCTTCCTCCGATTTTAGGATAATATAAATCGTTATCCTGCCCTCTGGCGTGCGTTTTGTACTCTACATACTACGTTCAGCCAACCTTCCCTCGGCCAACCGTCCCTAGAAAAAATAATGCCATGAATTATTTATCTATGATTTCAACAATTGGTGGTGTAGTGGTTATAGAGTCTAGCTCCCGATCTCGAGTTACGTGGTTTATGTCCTAGTCCAGGCAGTTTTTTTTTTTATTTATTTGCTTCATTTACTTCCTACCAACTTCCAAACTTAACGACAATATAATAATTACATACAAAAATTTTTTTAAATCAGATGTTCTAACGAAAAAAATTTTGTGGCGATTTTAAAACATCAACAAAGAACTTAGACAGAAAAAGAGAAAAACAAAATTCGTCTGCAACTTGCTTCGTGCCTATTGCGTAGTACACCACCTTATCCGCTAGAGGCAGTACAAGCGTTTATATTATGGCGGGGTCAGTAGGGATAGGGCTAAAAGGATAGGACATGTCGAACCAGTGGTCTTTATCTGTGGGGCTGTGGCCCGGACCGATTTGGGTGGGTTAGAGGCTAAACGGTTCGTTGAAAACGGGTTTTACTACGAACCGGTTTCACTCGGTTTCGGGTAACCTTGAAAACGGGCCGAACCGGTTTGAAACCGGGCAAATTTTTCCAAAACGGGCTGGAAAAAAAAACGGGTAAAAATGGTATTTTTAACAGTTTATAAGATTTCTCCATAAATAAGAAGTAAAAAGGAATTTTCTACAAATTTCACGTTATAAGTTGAACCACAGATCAAGAATAGAAAGACTACGATCGGCCTACACCTGCTGAGAGGATGCTCAAAAATCATGCTCGTGCATGTCGCAAGTTGGCGCTGCCTCTGCAGCCCGTATTTGCATCTGTATTTGCTTAGTCCTATATGTAAATATAAATTTCTATAATAATCCTCATTTTTCCCTCATTTTGTTTCTATCGTGAAACGCTGTTCCTCTACTCAATCATCAATGAAAAATGGGTTTATTACGGAAATTTATATTGACATATAGGAATGGGCCAATACAGATGAAATCAATGAGGGGATATAAAGAATTTTTGCTTATAATTAAGAGATAAAAATAAAAAAAATTGGCTATCTTAGTTTGTTCACAAATCCCGGGTGTGTGAAGCATCTAATCCAGTAAGGAAACGGAAAAATCCGCAAATTTTTACGGGCTGCAGAGGCAGCGCCAACTTGCGGCATGCACGAGCATCATTTATGGGGACGTATAGGCCGATCGTAGTCTTTCTATTCTTGGTCTGTGGTGAAGTGTAGCCTAAGTTACTACTCACTAACCTGCTGAAAGCACCGATTTCGAGGCAATTTTTTAGCTATTTAGTTAGCTTCATTAATAATTTGACTATTAGATGGCGCCAGTTGTACGGGTACCCGTGGGCTCGAAAAATGGATCCGGTTTCTGCCCGGTTTGAAAAGTTCGAACCGGTGCACCGTGTTTCGGGCAAAATCTTTTTTGAAACCGGTTTACAAACCGGTTTGAGCGAACCGGGCCACAGCCCTTATTCTGTGGGCCTACATATAAAATTTAATGTTGCATTCGGCCAGTGGCCAAATCATATAAATTCTTTTTATTGCATTCGGCCAATTTTTTTTTGCCGAATCGTACTGTATTCAAATTAGCACAGGCCTCTTATGGAGCTTCATTTTCAATTAAATCATAGTACGTCAAAGAACGAGTTTTTCCCATGTTTTATTTTTTGAACTGATTTGTCATCATTCTGGCAAGTTAATATTTTTTTCCTGACCTCACAAGATATCAAATATTTTATAATTATATAAACCCCCCCATAAAACCATATTGGAGTCTATAGCTCTGATATTGGCATAACTTTACTCCACTATAAAGTTTATAGACCATCAGGCAGCAGGATTTTACTGTCTCCACTGTCCACTCTCCACTACATATGCCATTCAAACCACCATTTAGATTCCGCCATTCGGCCTCCACCGTTTAGTAAGACCCCGTTGTAGCAGACAAAATGTTTTTTCATTATCTCAGACTTAGAGTCTCTCAGTCACTCCTAAAAGTCCTAATTTGAGTTTGAAGTTTGAACTTGAAGTCTTGAACATCGAAGAACCGCATTGAAATTCTTGTTTTCGATATCTTACACCTATTAGACAGAACTGACGGATATCAAATCGGATTTATATTCAAGAGTAATTTATTTTTGAGATGGCATTTTCTAATGGAAGCCTTTTCCAACCTGCTCAGTCTACTACATCCAATGCAGGTAATGCATTCAATCTAGTGCCAATTCTAGCATTTGTGCATATCCAAATAATCACCAGTTGCACTAAATATTGCTAGATATTTAAGTTACAATAAACTGAATGTTTTAATCCTTAATTTTTTGGTTGAAGATAAGTTCTGACTACATTGTTATTGTCATAATTTTGAATTACTTATTATAAGTTATGTGTTAAATTGTAGAATTTGTTTAAGGTGAAAGACAACTTCTCTCTTTTATGTGAAGGGAATTCATTTGTTTCTGTGTTTAAAAATTTTAGCCTTTTCATTTGTCATACTAATGCCATTATCTTACAGTTCAAACACAAGATGAGTAACTTGTTTTGATCTGCTTTTAAATTTATATGAAATGCTTTCATTGAAAATCTTTGATTATTGTATTATATAATTAATGCATTGTGAATTTCATGTAATGCAATTACTATTACGTGGACTTTTACCACTTCTAGGAGGATTATTTGGAGGAAACTGGTCAGACTGGTGCTACTCCATTTGGAGGTTTTGGTACTCAGCAAGTTAGCACAGCAAATCAACCCTTTTCATTTGGAACTCCACAAAACTCTGCTCCAACTTTAGGATTTGGCTCTTCACAACCTAACATCACAACAACAGTACCGTCTTTCGGGTTTGGTAATACACAACCTACTTCAGCCGCTCCAGCGTTTGGATTTGGTGTTACCCAAACTAGCACAGCTGTTCCATCATTTGGATTTGGTGCAACACAAACAAATACCACTGCTCCTACTTTTGGATTTGGTGGAACTAATACTGGTGGAGCTCCATCATTTAGCTTTGGGCAGCCACAGACAAGTAACACTGGATTTGGTTTCGGAATTGGTGCCCCTGCAGTTTCATCATCCACCGGGCTTTTTTCTGGAACAGGTAATATTTTAAATATCATACGTTAAATTGGCTTGAAACGATTTACTACTTGTTACGTTAGGATTTGGTTCTTTTGGAACATCTGTGGGAGGTACAACAGCCCCCGCTTCCAGTAGCTTTTCTCTGGGAACTTCCACATTTGGCAATACAGCACCAACAACAGGGTTATTTGGTCAACAACCACAAACTTTTGCTCCTGCTCAGCAAACTGGTATTCCTGTAGAATCTGTTCTCTCATCTGTGCTTTACTGTAACGTTTATGGTGATGAGCGAGATGCAATATTGGCTCGTTGGAATCTCCTTCAAGCAGCTTGGGGAACCGGAAAAGGTATGGCTTCAGCGTAATTACGATTCAGTTTGAATATATTTATTTTTTTTTTTTTTTTTTTTGCTCTTTCTGCTCACGTTGCTGTTGATGTTTAGGATTTTACTCTGGAACGGCGGGTGCCGTCCAATATACTGCGGAGAATTCATTGTGTCGTTTTAAAGCTATTGGCTACAGCAAACTACCACAAGGAAAGAATGAAGATGGAATAATTGTCTTGTTATTTAACAAACCCGAAACAGATATTCGGTAAATAAACATTATAATTATTCTAATTTATTTGGAAATTTTAATTTATACAATTTTGCAGACGAGACCAAGCTCAGTTAGTCAGTGTTGTAACTACAGCGCTGGGCAACAAACCCAATCTAAATGTGTCTGTGGAGGGGGTGTCTGGCTTGGACACAAACAAGACAGAGGTTTTAGTCAGTGTTCAAGAACGCTCAGCAACTGGCGCAATTCATAAAGTGCCCGCTATTGAACTGTCGTCTTTTCTCTGGAATCAACAACCATCAGGCATGATGCAGTCGGCTCGTGGACAGCTTAGCGCACTTGGAGTCGTTTCATGTGTTCCTCGAGTTCGACCATCGCTAGAACAATTGCGCGAATATCTAGCATCCCCTCCAGCTGGGATTGATGCTCGCATTTGGAAACAAGCTCAATCAGAAAATCCCGATCACGATAACTTCATACCCATACCACTAATTGGATTTGGTGACCTTGTTCGCCATTTGCATCTACAGGTTTGCACATAAATATATGTGTATGCATATATTCACGCAACACAAATAATTGAAAAATATATGTGTAACAGGAGAAAGAGACTCGACGGCACCAAGGAACCCTGGACAAGTTAGCCGAGGAATTAGCAAGCCTGCAATCTCGTGCATCAGAAACATCGGTTGCACTTAGTGAACAACGACGACGGTATATCGACTTGCAACATCGAATCCTCAAAGTTCTTATAAAGCAAGAATGTTCTCGGAAAGAAGGTTTTGCTTTACAGCATGAAGAAGAACGTTTACGGGTTCAGCTAGAGTCTGTGCATAATGAACTAAGCATCCCTACGCAATTTCGGGTAAAAAATTGTTTTTCAATACAAATAATTCAAATGGAGTCGTGAGAATGTTTTATGTTGTCACCAACAGGGGCGTTTAAACGAATTACTTTCACAAATAAGGATGCGCCAGTCTGCCTTTACACCAGCGGAACGAATGACAGAAAGGTACAACATCGAACCAAACGTTCTGGACGATTTAAAACAAGTAAGGAAGTTGTCACAAAAAGATAATTGTTAAGCTTTGTTTCATCTTGAATGGCCTTATTCCTACAGGTCCTCAAGTCGCAACAGGAAGGAATGGCTCAGTTAATGAATGTGTTGAAAGAAGATTTCAATGATTTGCTCGTTTTAGATAATGCTTTGAAACATTGAATGTGCGAATGAACGAAAATATTCTAACTTCAGCGAAGTACGGAATTTTACTATTTTCAAGGGTCTAATACACGAAAAAAATTTCTTTCATATAGATCGTGAATTCTTCTTTGATTTCCGTAAAAATGTTAGCAAACATTGAGTCTTTTATTTTATTTTATTTTTTTGTTCTTTTTCTTCTCTTATTTTTTTCTCCTAGTTATTTAATGTATAGGTCGTAGGAGAGACTGGAGGATGTCGGAACACTGGGTTAAGAATGGCCGGTTTCTACAACATTATGACAACCCTTAGTGCTTTTAGAAAATAAAATTTCGAATTTATATTCTAAGTTTATAGACCATGGCTACATCAAGTATCTCACTCCTCCCCTTTTGTCTAAATCCTGATAGTCTGATACTGTGCCTGATACAAAAATAATGACTTATAACAGGGCGTCTGGTAACCATCCATGTTATAGAAAACAAAATCGAAAAAAAGATATTTCTCGATAACATCCGCAAGGTGACATTTATCGAAGCCGACTAGGACGAAGGTAGTCAATTTACACGACAGCGTTTTTTAGCGTTACGTATATCGTAAATCGGTTTAATAAGAAACGGTTTTACGTACCAAAAAAATTTCTTGCCTTCCAGTCTTCCACATAAAGGTAAACTGAAACCGAATTACGTTAAACGTAACGCTCACAAACCCTGTCGTGTGAACGATACTTTTTATGTCGAATTCCTACTAGATGAGCATACCAAGAATTTAGTCAATTTACATAACATAGAGTAATAGAGCCATAAGACGCTAAGGAGAAACTATCCATAAAACCGCAAAAACGGCACCGGCACCATGTACGTATATATACTTCATTTTGTGATTCATTTTCCATATATGATTCATTTTGTGTGTTCTTGTACATTTTTTTATGTAAACTTGAAATTAATTCAAACTATTGTTATTTCTAACAAATTTTAAAAAATATGAAAATAACTGAAATCGAATTTGAAACACTTAAGCAATGAATTCATGGATTCGAATTTCCTTCTGTTGAAATCCGATCAATAGCCATTAAAAACGAAAGATATTCAATTGTGTTATTGGGCTTTATATTTTATTCATACTGAAAATAGTTTTGGTCGAGCTTTCAATATTATTAATCCTTCTAAAGGTCTTTCCTTAAGCGGAAGTAATACAATACTTATATGACGACACGAAAAATATTTTTCCATGATTTCCCCATCGCAGAAATTTTTCACGTAGTTAATTGAGTTCAGAGCCCATCATAGCATCACTTTAATATTTCTCTTAAAAAGATGGCAAAGAAGTTAACTGAAGATCGAGTTGTTTCTTACTTCAATCTCTTCAAATTTGCCTCGAAGTCCGATGTGTGGTTAACGGTTTTTTTCAATAGTTTCTGCCATATCTACTGGAATTTGTCTTCCTGTATTGATTATTCTTTTCGGTAAAGTGACTGAGAGTTTTATAGGTGAAGAAGGTATACGTTTACATTTGGATAAAGGTAGTTGTAACGTTACACGTATGAATAATGATGATCAAAGGTAGGTCGCAATAATTTGCATTCTTTTTTCAGAAATATTCGTTAATTATTTCGAATTATTTCGAATTATTTCGAATTATTTCGAATTTATGTAGGCCTAATGTTGTACGTAGGCCTACACAGGCCTACTCTATGTAAAAAAGACATCGATAGAGCTCTAAAATTTTCAGTTTCTAGTGTTTTATTTTATTATTTAGTTTAAATCTTTTTTTTATTAGGGAATTAGTTCAAGCAAAGAATCAACAATTGAAATCTTATTCCTTAATGGAAAATGTATTGATTTACTGTATTGAAAGCACTGCCGTGGGATTCATTTCACTTTCTCTACACTTCCTTTTCATTACTTGCATCAACATAGCAGCTAATAATCAGGTGCGGAGTTCTATAAAAGTATCAAAATAATTGAAATTACTTTCTCTTTTATAATGTTAAGGATGGCTGATTTCAAAGCATATTGTAACTCTGTAAGTTATCATTAAAACAACAATTAAGACCGCTCAATTATGTAATGGGCGCGAATTTTCTCTCATACTAGACCATGGCTACAGTCACTATACTTTTGATTTAGAACTTAAAGTGAAATTTAAAAAAACATAAATAAAATAAAAAGATAAATCGATTACTGATGGTAGAAACTAAAGCCTCCTAGTGTGTGGTATACTTACTTTATATATGTATTAATTGTATTACAACATGTTTGTACTGTATACAGGCACACAGAATGAAGATTTTATTTTTTATGTCCGTTTTAAAACAAGATATAGCTTGCCATGACCAGCGTTCAATAGATTTTTTATCCCATTCAACGAAGTAAGTAGCTTAATAGAATAAATATAAAAAATTCTTTCTTTCTTAAAGTCAATTACTGCGAAAAAAAACATGTTTTCGGCGATTGAAACTTGACTCCTTTACAAGAAAATTTTTAAATCGTAAAACAAAGGAGGGTATTTTCATATTTCTTAAAAAAATTGTAAATTTCTCCCCCCCCCCCCCCCCTCCTCTCCAAAAAAAAATTTTACATTTTTTTCAATTGTCTTTTAACCTGAATTTTAATAAAATTATTTTCTCGTGGGAAATTTTAGCAACATTCAAAGAATAGAAGAGAGCATAGGGGAGAAGTTAGCTCTATTTATTTATTATTCATCTGCCTTCGTTGCATGCACCATAACTGCACTGTACAACGGATGGGAACTAACAATGGTTAGTTTGTTTGAAATTTGGGGTAAAATAAACCTATACGAACCCGATTTCAGGTTAATTAGAAGTTAATTGAATTAAATAAAAGTTGTTTTCGAGGCACTTTACTCGGAGACGCACAAAGCGCTCCTTAATAACTGAAAATATTATGCTCGATGGATGAGTTGACTGTTGGCGCGTTGCGGGACTTAATGCGGGTTTTGGGAACTCGACCCTTCTGGAACCCACTCCATCGGACGACCCTAACACTTCACATCCGGGCAGTAAAGTGGGCTGGACGTCATTCGGGCCCTGGGCCGGAATGTCGCAAAGTGAGCTTGAACGGTCCAGAAATAAAAATTTGTGTGTTGCGCTAGTAGCATGGTTTCCGGTAGGTCTATATACATATCATGCCGTCTTTTATCGCCCTAATCTGAGAATAATCTTTAGAAACCCAGTGCTTGATTCTCAAGAGTCGTCTTCAGAAAAAAATCGAAAATGACGAGTTTGCAAAACGATTCACGCGTCCGACGACACGAGTTTATCGGAGTTTATAGAAATACGATGAATAGCAGTCTAGCAGAGTAGAGTTCATAAGAAGACTAGCAGAGTAAACAAGAGATGTGTGATGGTCTAGAGCGCTAAAGCGTCCGTTTATTCGATTTATTTTTTCAATTTCAACAAATAGCTATCAATAAAACCTAAAAAACCCCTAGACAAGTTTGAAAACCGTATAAAGCGTTTTAACCCTAGCTTGAAAAAAGGGTAAAAAACCCATAAAACAATTGATTTGATAGTTTCTCACCCAAACTCTTGTTTGTTTGTTTTTTCGCCAGCTCTATCAAAGCTTTATCCAGCTAAATCCTTAACTTGAGTTCAATTCAATTTCACCAAATTCACTTCCAATTGACTTATAATTAACTTGAAACCGGGTTCCTAGAGGTTTTTTTTTTTATCCGTTTATCTAAAAATAAAAACATGATCAATGCATTTGATGTTATATAGATTATTCTATCACCACTACCTCTATTGACAACTGCTACATTTTTCCTTTCCAAGCACAAAGCAAGATTTGTGCTTCAGGAATTCGATGCAAATAGGGTTTCTATGGCCAATGTAAAGGAGGTAATAGAATCTTTACGAACGGTTTTCTCTTTTGGTGGTCAACAAAAGGAAGTACAACGTTTCCAAAAAGACATGCAACCAATTGAATGCGCTATTTATCGACGTAGCCTAATAAGTGGATTAGAAGCTGGTTTGTGGTGGCTTTTAACGTTTGCGTCTTACGCCTTGGCATTCTGGTATGGAGTGGAAATGGTGTTTTCATCTTCTGCTTCGAATGATGCTGGTAGCAAAATAAATGAAGGAAAACCGAAGTATTCAGTGTCAACTTTCAACATAGTATTTTTTAGCGTCTTCTACGCGGGCACAAAAATAAATGAACTTCTTAGTTTAACAGAGATATTTACCACGGGAAAAGTTGCCGCCACTTCCGTTTTTATGACTATTGACAGTTTTCCAAACAAACAAATCTCAAAAACGAGAATTAACTGCGATTCTACTGAAAGTATTAAAGGTCAAGTGGAATTTGATCAAGTCCAATTCAGTTACCCTTCAAGACCTGAGGTTCCTGTTTTGAAAGGGATTTCTTTCACAATTCTACCCGAAAAAATGATTGCTCTAGTTGGACCATCAGGATGTGGCAAAACAACATGTCTGCAACTTATTCAACGTTTCTACGAACCTATTCACGGAGTAATTCGCTTAGACGGAGTGCCACTGCAAGAATATGACCCAATTTGGTTACGATATCACATAGGCATCGTCAGTCAAGAGCCTGTACTCTTTGCTACCACAATTAGAGAAAACATTCAGCTAGGCAGTTGTTTTCACGGAAAAAACCAACAAGAAATATGGCTCGAGACGCAAAATGCCGCAAGACAAGCATATGCACACGAGTTCATTCAGTCACTTCCAATGGGATACGACACTGTAATTGGTGAAAACGGCAAGCAATTAAGCGGTGGCCAGAAACAGTGTAGGCCTAAAATACAATAACAATTGACAAATCATGTGCTCAAATTGTTTCACATTTCTTTCAATCTTTTTTTAGGCATTGCCATAGCTCGAGCTTTAATGGGAAAACCTAAAGTATTACTTTTGGACGAGCCGACTTCAGCCTTGGATACATTAAGTGAAGCTCAAGTACAGAATGCTTTAGAAAACATTTGCAGGGGAAAAACATGCTTTATTATCGCGCACAGGATGAAAACTGTTCGTAAAGCTGATTGTATACTCGTTCTTCGCGACGGATTCATTGCAGTATCAACTTGTTATAATAATTATGTGATATTAAATGTTACCTCTGCAACTTAATTTTTTTTTTTTTTTTCATTTAGGAAAGCGGATCTCACAATGATTTAATGGCTGAGGGAGGATTGTATTATCACCTTGTAACCACATCAAATTCAACTGGGAATGAAAACCCCTTTATTTCTGAACCATTACCTTCTTTACCAGATCAAGGACAAATTCATAAGGATTCTTCGTATTGCGATATTTTAAAAAATGTCTCCTCAAGTTTGCCTAAATCAGATGACGAAGAAAGTCACCGAGAAGATTTTAGAACTGATTCATCTAAAAAATCTTTTAATTGGCTTACGGAATTGATGAGGGTGAATCGACAACTAATACCTTACATTGCATTAGGTATTATGGGATCAATCATTACGGGGCTTTGTCAGCCTGTTTTTGCAATCATTTTTGGAGAAACATTAAATGTTCTGACCATGGCAACGCATGAGAAATCGGAAATCGATGAGAAGAAAATCAAGTTCTTGGTTGCCTTCTCGGTAATTGCTGTGATTGCGGGTCTTGCAGGATTTATGCAAACGTTCACTTTATCGATGGCTAGTAATCGGTTGTCCTTACTACTCCGATCTTTGAGTTATCAATCAATACTGAGTCAAGAAATTAATTGGTTTGATAGACCAGAAAACAACGTTGGAGCCCTTTGTACGCAATTAAACGATGATCCCTTAAATATACAAGCGGTTTTCGGTTTGCGTTCTGGCACTGTTATACAAGGCCTATCATCACTAATATTTTCCCTAGCTTTAGCTTTCTATTACCAGTGGAAATTGGCCCTAGTCGGATGTATATTTGTTCCGGTGTTATTGTTTACATTTTTCATAGATTCAAAAATGGGTACGACACAATCTTCCGCCGTCAAAAAGAAGTGTAGTGAAGATTCAAATCGCTTGGCTTCAGAGATTTTTTCCAATATTCGGACTGTTGTCGCTCTTTGTAAACAAGATCATTTTTATCAAATCTACAAAGAACAATTAGAAAGGGGTAGGCATTCGTTTCAAAGAAAGGCAATCGTTCGCGGTCTAACATGTGCTTGGGCATCGAATCTGGATACGCTCAGTTCCATTGCTTTTATGTATTACGGGGGTTATTTGGTTCAGAATGAAGCCGTATCGATCAAGAATGTATTTACTGTCGCCGAATCGCTTATATATGGCATGGAAAATATTGGTAAAAATTTGGCCCTCATGCCAAGTTTAAGCAAAGCTTGTGAATCAGCCAACTGTTTACGTACTCTACTAAGCACACGCACATGCCCCAACGCGTCAACTCCTGGGGACTGCCAACCACTTAATAACGATTCTGCAATTTTAACACAACGAATCAAGTTCGAAAACGTACGTTTCAGTTATCCTGCTCGGCCAGATGTACCAGTTCTTCAAGAATTTAATGTCCTAATACAACCAGGACAAACTATTGCTTTGGTTGGACCAAGTGGTTCTGGCAAATCAACAGCTATTCAGCTTCTTCAAAGATTCTACGACCCCGATCAAGGAACCATTCAACTGAATGGTTGTTGTTTATCTGATTTTTCAAAACACTTGTAAGACAATTATTTATTACTGGATACATTAATTATTTTACATTCTCAGTGATTCTTTTATTATTCTATTAGTTTGCGATTCCAATTTGGTCTCGTCAGCCAGGAACCAGTGCTCTTTAATCGAACAATCGCCGAGAACATAGCTTATGGGGATAACACACGTCAGATGCTCTTAGAGGAACTTATCGAATCTGCCCGTCAAGCCAATATTCACCAATGGATTCAGTCATTACCCAAAGGCTATGAGACAATTGTGGGGCATCGTGGGAATCAACTAAGCGGTGGACAGAAACAACGTGTGGCTATAGCTAGGGCACTTATCAGGCAACCTCGAATTCTGGTATTGGCAATCAAGAATTACAGGCTACATTATTAACATAATAATCTTTAACATCAATTACTTATTTATTAGATTCTTGACGAAGCGACATCTGCACTGGATTCAGAATCAGAGCACCTAGTTCAGCAAGCGCTCAACAAAGCTCAAGTTGGCCGCACATGCATAGTAATTTCCCATCGTTTGCGCTCTATCATTAATGCAGACTGTATTCTTGTTCTGAATCAAGGAAAAATTCAGGAACAAGGAAACCACCAGCAATTAATGGAAATTGGAGGCCTTTACTACAAGCTTTTCAGATCTGAAGAGAGCGATTGAATACAATTTTATTTGTACAAGCCATTTTCTTTTGAAAAGATAAACTTATTTTTGGCATTTTCTTGCGTAATCTATAACAAGAATTGACAAATATAAAATTATTTTAGCTCTTTTGTAAAGATCGTAATTTTACTACAGAAAACAACTAATATAAATTTTGACGCAACACGGAATAACTCAAAATGTATTGAAACTAACAAAGTTCGTCATTTACGTCATGCCTCATGCGTTATAAAAATCTCAATCTCACTACGAATTCATAGGAAGGCCAGGCTCTCTAAGG
Organism: Daphnia galeata; assembly: GCA_030770115.1. Lineage (NCBI taxonomy): Eukaryota > Metazoa > Arthropoda > Branchiopoda > Diplostraca > Daphniidae > Daphnia > Daphnia galeata. Next base: position 29,425 of record JAUANT010000173.1, on the reverse strand, counting down.
ATTCCAATATTATAAAAATATGAGATGAAACGCTAAAGCAACCGCAAGCAACATAACAATGTAACCAGATCGATCCACCTCCTTCATTGTTAATAAATATCCAACATCCCAAATAAGGTGCCGGATTCCATTCAGGAAATGAAATGAAAATGGCAAGGCTACGAGAAATTTTCCGGACGTGATAATATACTTGCTTTGATCCATGCCTTCTAACATTCCCAAATAGTATGGATAGGATTCTGGAAGTAGGATAGCCACTATGAAATAAAAAGTGACGAATAAGAAGACAAAACTAAAGGAAGAAAAACATTAATTTATACATAATAGTAGCCTTACCTGTAGCCAGCCCGATTGGAATCCCACAAAGAATTATGCCCGTAAATCGATGCGTCATAGAAACAATCATGTTATTTTGTAATTTGTGGATGGAAAGATGAGGAGAGAGCGGACGTTTCAAACGTTTGCTTTTCTCTTCAAAATCTTCTCCAACTTTAAACTCCGCAACGTTAGCCTTTATAGGTAAAAGATTACTTGCTTTGTGGGTTAACAAGCATTTCTGCTGCCGCCTTATACAGTTCAAAGAGGAGCATTATTTTTTATTCCCACGTTATTTCATACTAATTTTCTATTAATTGGTCGTATTTTAAAAAATCACACCTCACAATTATTGAAGAACATGCATAGTTGTTTTTGTATACCATTCTTCTCAAGTTTAAGTACCTGCTAATGTTCAAAAATAATTACATTGCTGTTCTAATATTAGTCTGTCTGTGCAGTAATAAACGATTAGATTCCCAAATTTACTGCAACATTTTACTAACCTCAGATACAACATGGTGTCGGCTGTTGCCTTTAACTCTGAAGACTGACTGTGCATTCGAAAAACGTTGCTTCACGTTTTATTCCCTTCAGGCAAGACTACGTTTTTAATTACTTATCGATAAACTAACGGCTAACGGTTATGTCTTCAAACGAACAACGCGCAAGAATCGATAATAGTATACATGCATAATATGAGAGAATCAAGATAGAATTTCAGTTATTAAATAGATCGTCGATATTCACATTCAGCAATAAAAAGTGAAAGGGCATGATTTATTATATGAATCAAAGATATAGATCAAAATCGATTCGTCGTGAGGTATAGAAATCTCCTGGTTGTCCAACACGGCGAACCCAAACACCCGATTCAAAGTATCCTTGGCTTACCTATAAACATTTGACATATTCGGTTTAATTATTAGCAAAATTAACATTAGAAATGTTATACAAACCCAGTCAAGCATCTCTGCTGTGCTATGTGGGCCGTGTACTTCTGATTCTTCATCTTGTTTCCATTTGAATTCCCACTGCACAGTTTCTGGTTTTATTTCACCTCTATTAGCTTGACCTTCGTCTTCATTAAACCGAACTTTTTTAGTAATGGGTTCGCCTTGGACTGACTCTGATTCCCGCTTGTTAGAGTCAGCTTTATTTTTTTCATCAAACATTTCTCCAAACATATCGAGGTCGTTAGTCGATTGAGTTGAAACCTCTACTGATTTTGTAATCTTGAAACGTATTCCCTCGAAAGTTTCTTGATAAATATCCATGTTTCCCATATTCGAAAGAATGCTATTAGCATGTTCAGTTAACTTGGCTATATTTTCTTTATTCAATTCGTTTGTTTGGGGTATGTCTCCTTCATCCTGTTGCTTTTTCTTTTTCTTCCAGCGCTCAGATGCTGTTTGAACTTTACCTCCTCCTAATCGTTTTAAAGCCTTAAGTACTGTTTCTCCAGGTAAAAGTAGGGTAAGCATTTCTTTATATATAGGAATGGGATCAAATTTCTTCAAGTAATCATTCGTATCCATACTTTCCTCATCTGATGGATTTGTGTTAGAAGCTGCCTGAGAATTTACTTTAACCCAATCTATGTTATCAAGCCAATGGTCTTTCACTTCATCTTTCTCATGCTTTCCAAAGATGTATGTGCCTTCTTTATCAAAATGCCCTTCTTCCATTTCTTCCTTCATGTTAAATGGTGTGATCTGAACTTCTCCATCAAATTCTTGTGTAGGGTCCTCTTGGCCTTTTGGAACAAAAATATTAATATGGATTTTTAAAGTAATGTAAAATGATAGCTGTACCTTCTATGTCATCTTCTCGCATCATCTCATATTTTTCGGTTTTTTCATCATCTTCACCACTGTCACCGTCAGAAAAATCTCCTTGATCGACATTTCCTGTTTCCAACGTATCTTCTTCTAACTCCTGATGTTTTCTTTTCGACATTTTCTTCTATAGTACTCTCAATTATTCAAGGATAAATGAATTAAAGAACGCTTCCTCACCAAGTATTTTTTTACTGTCTCACTTACAAACTTAGTCTTTTGAAAAAAAAAAACAAGTTGCTTAGCTAGCAGACTAAAAATCCAGGGCGCCACAGGGCAGTGTTGACAGAAAATAATTGATCAATGAAATTTACAAAATTTTATTTTATTTCTGAATTAAAAAAAAATGTAGGTTGCATGCTGCTCGATTGGCTTGAAATTTCAGATTTTACCTGAATGGCTGAAAATTACAAATTGGGTTAGTATGGAATCAATGATGAAAAACGATGGAAATTATGAAACGCAATTTGGTTTGTCAATTATGAGTTGAGTCAGTTGACACTCATAACCGTAGTCATTCATGGATATCGAATTTTATCAACATGAAGAGCACGAAGAAATCATGTTCATAATTCAAAATTGATATATAACGAGGTTGAAATTTATTTGAACTCTTTTGTTCACCATACTACCCGAAAATTATTCGAACCCTTTGAAAAGAACGAAAGATCAGACGTAAATCGAGAGAAATACAACAAAACGGCCAGATAAAAGGACACAAACATTCGTCAACATATAGTAAGCTCGACGTATCGCGCATCGTCATGCTACGAATGTTTTCAGCTCTTATAGACTGAGAATTAAAAGCCTCACTTGACCTTAAGATAAAATTGAATTTCAAAAGAAAATCGAAACTTTTAATTTTAAAATGAAGAATTACTATTCGCACGTCACCTGTGAAATACGGTATCACGAAAAAAGGAGGACCAAGTGCAATGCACAAAATGCGAATGAAAAGAAGGCAAGGTTGGGTTACCAGGCAAATAGAAAAGATTAAAGAAGAAAACGTATGTATTCATATATTTATAGGAGGGGAGGATCAGCAATAATCAACGTCCGCTTTCAAAGGAAAATTTCTCACCTAAATATTATCATCGGCACATCATTTTAACAGACCAAATGAAAACAAAATCAATTGTTTAGGAAGATGAGAACTATGCTACATTAACGACCTGTAGTACCAAAGTTTCTTTAGCTATAGAACGTTTGGTCATTAAAAATAAACCGCTCTAATATTGGATATTCCCTTGGAAAAAAATCCAGCAGTGCCGATTCAATATGGGGAGTAGGAGAATATACGAAAAAAAAAATCCAGACGAGTCGCCAACTAGCATGAACAAGAATCTTGCCGACCATTTCCCCTCTGGTCACCTGGAGTCAGTTTTATCTGTTCAGGAAATTCATTGTAAAGATCAACCTGAAAAAAAAAAAAAAAAATACAAATATGAATAAAGAAACAAGCCAACAGATATTTAGAAATCATAATGTATGAAACACAACTCTTTAACAAACTGCCAGTTAAAAGTCATTACCTGGGTTTCCTGAGCCAAAGCATTTCTAGCAATTGTCTGGAAGGCTTGTTCAACATTGATTCCTTCCTTTGCACTTGTTTCAAAGTAGGGAATGTCATTCTTGGCATGGCACCACTGTTGAGCCCTCTTGGTTGAAACAGCTCGATTTTCTAAATCAACCTGTAGAGGGTAGTGAATGGATTAAGAGTATGCATTAAAAAATAGCAGGCATTTTACCTTGTTGCCAAGCACTACAAAAGGGAAGTTTTCAGGATCTCTAGGTGAAGCTTGAATAAGAAACTCATCTCTCCAAGAATCTAAATCCTTAAAACTAGTAGGAGAAGTCACATCAAAAACAAGAACACAGCAGTCAGCTCCACGATAGAAAGCAACTCCCAGAGACTGAAACCTTTCTTGGCCTGCTGTATCCCAAATCTGTATGATAACAAAGAAATAATCCAAGTAATCAAGAATAAGTATTTAAAACACTTTATACCTGCATTGTCACTAGACGGTCATCTACCATTACTTCTTTGGTGAGGAAATCTGCTCCAATGGTGGCTTTGTACTGGTTGGAAAACTTTCGGTTCACATATTGGTTCATCAATGAAGTTTTACCAACACCAGAATCACCAAGAATGATGACTTTCAGAAGAATCTTTCGTCGCGAAGCCATATTTAATCAAAAAGAATCTGAAATGAAAAAAAGATCCTCGATGATGTTGAAAAGCCTTGACTGACAAATAACAAGAACAAAAGAAAATTAGTTGAGACGTAAATTTACGCCCAGAAGAATGAAACGTAGATCGATTCATTTGTTTGGTTTAAGCTTGTAAAATCTACACGTCATTAGAAAGAATAAATAAACTACAAGTACTTCAGTAAGGATCAAATAAGCATTAAAGACATACCACTTGCAAAACTGCCCCAGTTTTATGAACACAAAACGTCGAATCGACACAATGAAGTGAATGTAGATTATAATACCAACAAGGACTGCGAATGGAATGACTGACTAATCGTTGAATCTGTTGCCCCTAGCGGTGTGTAATAAAAGAATTGCGAACATTTTATTTTCTTTCTCATGCTGTCATGCATTTTCTTAATTAAAAAATTTGGAATATTATCCGACTTCCTAATTCGATGATGGAATGTGCTTTAATTAGCGTCTCAATTCTTACGATAAATAAAATGTGGAACAATAATATAATACAACATTTTAAACAGAATAAAAGAGATCATATGACAAGTTGACAACATAGCAAAACAAAAGCCTTTAATAGTTTATTTATTTAATTTTCAATTTTTTGCTTGGCTGCTTACAAAAGCCTTTTTTTCAAATTTCAAACGGGCAAACTATATTTAGTGAAACCAAAACTAGTAGTTTTTTAATTATTTGTCACATTGAACAAGCTTAAATTAGCTTTTTCAGTAGTAATGGGCGTCAAGTATCTGTGGAGCATAGTGGAACCGGCTTGTAAAGAGAAACCAGTGGTACGAAACATGAAATCAAGATAAATTACTATGAATTTCCTTGTTTTATTTCAAACTGTTTACCTCTTACCAATATAAAATCTCCTAACATGATATTTCTGTGTGCCTTTTGACTTAGGGAGAACTGTTTGGAAAACGACTAGCCATTGACACGTCTTGGTAACTGTTGCTTTGTTTGGTGTATTATTGTTCATGGCTTATTATCAATGTTTAATTATTTGTCATTATTTTCCCAGTTGGGTTGTAAGTGACAACCAAATATTACCAAGTCACATAGCCAAACCTCATTTGAGGTAAAATAATTTCAATACTATGTATGCTTTTATTTACCATCTACTTTCTTGAAGTGCAGAAACCTTTTCTTCCGAACTGCATCTCTTTTAGAAAATGGCATAGATCCAATTTATATACTAGAAGGAAAAGCCCCAGAACTGAAAGCTCAAGTAATGAAGAAAAGAAGAGAAGCTAAATTTGGACCCACATGTGGATCAGCAACAAATAACTCGACTGGACGCTCTAGATACAAATATGTTCAACAAGAATGTACAGACCTTCTTTCTGCATTGGGTGTTGTCACTATAACCAGTATTGGAGAAGCAGAAGCAGCATGTGCTGGTCTTAACCTCCAGGGGGCAGTGGACGGATGTATCACAGTGGATGGCGATGCATTTTTATACGGTGCCCAAACCGTTTATCGGAATCTTAGCACAGATATCAATAATTTTGTGTGTCAGGAGTACTCGATGGATATTATAGAATCTCGCTTGAATTTATCTCGGGATAAACTTGTAGCGATGGCCATATTATTCGGCTGCGATTATCTGCCTGATGGAGTTCCTGGAGTAGGAAAGGAATCAGCCCTTCGCGTAATTTCGACGTGGAAAAATGGACAAGCCTTAGAAATTCTAAAATCTTGGCATTCAGAGAAAATGGACGAAGACAGCATTCCGTTACGCCCTCCTCACTGCTCACAATGTAAACATCCAGGATCATTGCGTGTTCACGCTAAATCTGGTTGTTTACTTTGTAAAACGTCCTGTTATGGTGGATGTGAGCCATCAAACAAGGCTTGTCATTGTAAGTGGCACGAAAATGAGATCCGGTACGAGGAATTGGCTATTCGTGAAAAAGTTTACCGTCTAAAAGAACTAGATCTTGAAAAAATCGTTGACGAATTCAAGAATGAAGTTCATATACAGAGAAATGGTGGTGTTATCCGACCTTGGCAAATGCCTTGCATTCAAACATTTCTAAATATCGCCACAAAGAAGCTCAAGTGGGAATCACACTATGCGGCAGAGAAGATCCTCCCGCTTTTGAGCCGTTGGATTATCATACATGGGAATAGCCAACCTCAAAATAAATTTCCAGTTACACCGCTACGTATTTTGAAGAAGCGTATCAAGGTAGCATTTCATTGTTTATGCATGTCAGAGTAGTAATCATATTTGATTCTTATATTTTGTAAGTATTACTAAAAATTTATTTAACTTTATTAAACTTTTTATTTTTTAGCGTGGATGTCCTATGTATGAAGTAGAATGGAAGTTCAATAAAGAGACGGAACATTTTCCCAACCTTTTCCATACATTGGAACCGCAGTTTCTGATTGAGAAAGATTTTCACCATCTTGTGCCACAATCCGTACCAAAACCCATAAAAACTACCAAACGAAAGAACGTTCATAAAAAATCCAAATCTCATAATAATAAAGAAAAATTGGATGTGGTGGACATGTTGAAAAAAATTAGTCTTGATGCTAGTGTGGAATTGAATTCATCAGCTTTACAAGCGGATTCCAGCTTACTTGACTTGTCGGGAGGAACGGATGACTCCGATATGTCAGCTATAATCAATAACATTTGTGATAGAAAAAAAAGATCTGAGACTGATAAATACGAAATACCCGATAATATTGAAAAGACTTGTCATGATCAAAACTCGAGTTTCTCTAGTTCCTCAAGAAAAACATTGGCGGCTTGTGACCTGTCAGATAATGATCTAATAAAGAGATTTGAAGTGCTTCGACATAACGAACGCCCTCTTCCAAATTTCAGCTTGAACTTTTCCCTTGAGAAATTTCTGGAGACCTCAAGTCATTGTCATCAAGGGATAGATAAAAACGCTGATATGTTTTCTACGCCCTTGAAGCGGTCATTGGATGCAAAGGAACAACTCGAGCAAGATAGTTTCTCCACACCCTCTCCTTTAGCGGAACGATTTAGTCGATTACATGTATAACAAGTTAACATTAATCAACATTAAATGATTAAAGAACAATCAAATAAACAGTTTCCCGATAATTGTTGTCTTCTGTGATCTCAAAAAACTTATTTAATTATCTCATTAAAAAAATTTTTTTGAGTTGACACTCCAACAACTTTTTCACCATTCTATTCCATGTTCCATGTTACAAAATCTTTGAAGAAGCGAAACCAGAAACCTTGTTGAGTAGGCCAACTTACATAGTGCAAGATGCCAACTCTGCTTTTTACACGATCTCGGAATGTTTTAAAAATAAATATTTCTTTAAAATCTGTACATTTTTCTACATTTAAGGAGGTGCTTTAAACTGTTTTTCGCAGAAAACCAAACAATCGGAACCAGAGAAATACATCGCTTTCGCGGTGGCATTTAAGAGTTTGAGGATATTCAACGTCATCCGCTAAAGTATGGGTTACTAGGGTCTTCTTTAGTTGGGAAAACGGGTTGCCACCCAGTCGGTTACTGTGAATCAGTGTGAACGTGATAGCAGAACTTTGATATCTATGGCCTATGGAGGCTATGGTGAGTACATGTGACTACGGTCTCTGCTGTTTCACTTTGGTGACCTTGCAGCTTGCAGTGCTTGCAGTCTGCTTGTTGATTTTTATGTAGTGAATTAGTGATGCCGATATTCGAAATTTTTTAGATTATTCATATCAGAAAAATCGTGGCCGATATAACATATTACGGATTCATCGTTATCGGCGGCATGTCAACGTTGATAGATTATTTAGAAATTTTTGTAAGCGGCTGTCTAATCTCTAAATACAGTCTAATCACTCTGCTCTAATGTTTACAGTTTACTTGTCTCGTTCGGAATTCGGAAAGCCCGCTTTTTTTTTTAAATGAGAACTTGAGAAGCATAAATAACAGAGAAGCATAGATGGCGTGATGGTGTAAAGGCGATATAATTATATCAGGAAATATCGATAAACTGATAAATCGATACTATCCGATCACAGTATGAATAAATAATATTCATAAACAATATTCGTATTGAACTATTGACATCACTAGTTATAGACTCTTGTCGTGTGGTCTATATATTGTATTTCTTGAACAAAGGTGCTGTAAACGAAATATCATTTTTTTATTTTACTGTTGGCATGTGGAATTTATTGATTAGTTATCTTAATATTTATGTATAATAGATTTATTGCTGCATAATGGACCAAATGGAAGAAAATGAAATTGAACTGGAGACAGTTGTGCTAGATGACACTGCTGATGAAATCCTTCCTCCATCAACCGAGAAAATTGCTACCACTAACATTGAAGAAGCTAACAAAGTCGAAAAAATTGTTAGATTCCCTGTTACACGTATCAAGCATCTTGTGAAAATGGATCCAGATGTAAACCTCTGTAGTCAAGAGGCTTTATTTCTGATAACAAAAACTACTGTAAGTCAACTTTTGCATACAATTTGTTTAACTACTTCACAGATTATTTCTTTATGTTCAGGAGTTCTTTGTTGAATGCTTGTCCAAAGAAGCTTATTCCTACACTTCACAATCCAAAAAGAAAACTGTTCAGAAAAGAGATGTGGAACAAGCAATTGATGCAGTGGATGCTTTGGCTTTTTTGGAGGGTGTTTTGGACTCATAGATGTTTAACGGACTATGTATAACGTACTATCCCTTAGTCCTACATGTTACAAAATTTTGTATAGATCCAATTGTGATCAAAGAAAATTACAATATTGTATTTTGCAACTCAGTGTTGTAAATGTTTCTTTACAAAAATTTAAAAAAAAATTAGAAATTGATTCAACTTAAAAATGAGAATTTTCAATTTTGCAATAAAATTAGCTCGGATGCGGAGTAACAAGTTTTACAAATTCATCGTTAATGTTGATTGCAGCCTAGGGCTGTGTCCCGGATCGAAATGGTCGGTTTTTTTCTAAACAGTTTGTTTTTAAATGGCTTTTACTAGGACCCGGGATGCACTCGTTACATGGGTTCCTTCGAAAATGGGCTAGCCCGGGTCAACCCACGGGTATTTATTTTTAATTAGGTGTGGTAAACTGGTTATGACCCGGGTCAAAAATCGGGTTAAAAAAATTTTTTTTACAAGTTTATCAACGGATTTGTCAATAATAATAACAAAGTTTATGAAAAATATTCCATCTTGTAATTTGTTTGACGTTAAAAATTATTTTACTCGACTAGACCTAGCCCCCATAGAAGCTTCTTTCCATTTCCAAAAAGTGTTTTCTGAAAGTGTCTGTCCGCGTAAAAAGCAAATTTGATCAATGATCTCAATATATGAATATATGTTTCGTTAGATTAAACACCTGCTATAAACTCGATGACGATTCGGTCGGAATCTGTTGAAACTAATTATAAAATAATAATTTTTAAAATTGTAATTGTTCGAATTATTTTTTAGAAAGCGTTTTGCATGATTTAAAAATGCTGCGTATTGAAGGGGCGACTGAAGTTATATTTTAAAGAGTAGAAAATAATCACTGAGTCACGAGTGGCACGAGTTCTACCTAAGTACCGTACTGGCCATGTCTAGGTTATATAAAAGTGTATGAAGGGCATCTTTCAGTATGGAAGCATACATCTAAGATTTATTTTATACGTATATTCTTTATTCTTTACGTATTTACCTCTCGCGGTGCCGCTGATCGTCACGCACCCATTCAAGAGAGGAACAACTTCTTGTTAAATAGTCGACGTACACATCGCATTTGGTCAAAAAGAAATAAGACTACAAGAGCCTCCTGGATTTTGTTTTTCCTTACGTAAGAATTGTTGAATATTTTATTATTATAATAAAAAGGAGTTTCCCGTAGGGTTTCCCGTAGGGATTCTGTACACCTTTTGCTTGGCATACGTGAGGAAAGTTGCAATTGCTTACCAATAGATGGCGCTAGTTCTCACCAATAGATGGCGCTAGTTCTCACCAATAGATGGCGTTAGGATATCTAACCAATATAGATGGCGTTAGGATATTTTATTTGTTGGTCTAAACTGTTTGAACTGCGCGCCTCTGTAGAGCTTAAGCACACGTGAGGAAAGTGTAGATGGCGTTGCAGAAAGGAAGACAACGGAGAAAGCGGAACTGTGGAACTAACTATTGACTCATTAGCTCACTGGAGTCACTGCTCACTTTCTTTTTGAAAACACTCCCACAGTACACTGACGTTCAATCGTGCAGTAAACGGCACCAGATGGCAGACGATAGAGCGATCCAAATCATCAAGTGAAAATTTCGTCTGAGCCGACGAAATCCAAGGTGAGGGCTTCAATACTTGATACGCCCCACCTTTCCTCTTATATCGTAGTTCAGAGTTTCAGACTTCAGACGACGCATATCAATAATGACAACTGTAATCGTGTTTTGATTTGATTCTTTTATTTTTTGTGGCAGATTTTGAGGTTTATTAAGATAAAGACAAGAAATACGTGAACGGGATATCGTCACATTGGATATTGCTGACTGTAACGCATGAAAAATTTAAAAAGTCATAGATTAAACAGAAGGTTGTTAACTGATTATACACGGCTGTATTTACACTCGACAAAGTCTTGTAATTTGCTAGTCATTGTTAAAATTGAATCTTACGTGATTAATATAATATAAATCTGTAAAATGGATAGTGAAAAAATTCTCCAAGGGAGTATTAAATCTGCTTCATATAACATGATCCTGCAGGTAAGCATTGGGATGGAAATATGTGAAAATGATAGTTTATTAATTAATATTAATAATTTCCAGGTGGCTTTCAGAGTTATTACATTTGTTTTGAATGGACTTGTTCTTCACAATGTAGACAAAGATGTCCTTGGCATTTTGAATGTTCGTCTTATGCTACTGATGTATTAAATTCAGTATTTCAAAAATAATCTTTTACTAAATAAAAGTGTTAAATTCATGTGTTATTAGAATGACGATTCTTTTTGTTTCACGAGAAGCGTTCCGTAGAGGTTGTATGAGTAAAACAAGAGATCACAACTGGCCTCAGGTGATCAACCTTTTGTGGTTAACGTAAGTAGGAAGGTTAACTAAATATTAATTAACATTGTAACTAACTGTTCAATCCCTTTCTTCATACAAATTATTGTAGGGTTCCAAGTGTAATCATTTGTTCAGTAACATTTTGTTACATTTGGTTGCATTTACTGGAACTCCCAGCAGAGAGGTATATTGCAGATTACAAGTTTGCTGTTTACATGTTTGGAGCAAGCTGTGTAATCGAATCTTTTGTAGAGCCTGTCTATGTTTTTTCACAGGCATTTCAATATGTTAGATGGAGGGTATGTATATTTAATGCAAAAATAGAAAATTCCATGAATAACTTCATCTTTATTTTTTCAGATTTTTGTAGATTGTGTAATGATGTTTATCAGAGTTGGCTCACTGGTAGTATCTGTGTTATACTTCCCAGCTTATACCATCAAAACAATTGCTGCTGGTCAATTTGTGATTTCAACTGTTCTTGTGCTACTCTATTGGATCTATTTCCACCAAGAATTTAAAAAGAAGGCAAAACTTGTAAAAAATAAGGATCTGTATCCTGATGAACCATTGTTATCATTGCCATTTGATTCTCTGTTTGATTTCCTTCCTAAAAAAATCCAAGAACAGGTTTGCACCCAAAATATTAAAATTTTGCGTTATAAAATTTCTCAATCAAAATGTGTTTTCTAATTTTATTTATAGACGTTTATTGGCCGCGATCTTGCCTTTCTGACTTGGGGATTTTTTAAGCAAGTATGTTTGCGATGCGCAAAAGTTTAAACAATTCCATGCCAAAAAAAATATGTCGATTTCTTTGTAGGGAATCTTAAAACAAGTTTTAACCGAAGGGGAGAGATACGTTATGACTGTATTTTCCGTTTTAAGTTTTGCGGAACAGGGCGTCTATGACGTGGTTAATAATCTTGGATCGATGGCAGCCCGATTTATCTTCCTTCCAATCGAAGAGAGCAGCTACTTTTACTTTGCGCAGATGTTAAACAGACAAATCCCAATTGAGAATCAACCTCGTCCAGAAATTGATCAAGTGGCTAATGTTTTGTTTAAACTTTTGAGGGCTCTTTGCCTTTTGGGTGCCATTGTGGTTGTTTTTGGATTCTCATATTCTCATTTGGTCCTTCATCTCTATGGTGGCACAACTTTAACCGAAGGATCCGGTCCCCTATTAATGAGAACTCATTGTCTAGCCGTTTGCCTTATGGTTTGTAAAAAAAAATATTTAGAAGTTTTCCTCTTTTTTATTTCGTTGTTGCTTTGTTTTATTACAAAGGCCATCAATGGAGTAACAGAAGCATATGTGTTTGCTGCCATGAGTCCTCAACAGCTGGACAAGTATAATGGTTTAATGGTTATACTTTCTTGTATGTTTTTGTTTCTCTCTTGGATTCTAAGTCGTTCCGTGGGGAGCGTAGGTTTTATTCTAGCCAATTGCGTTAACATGATTTTAAGAATCATCCACAGGTAATTAACAATATGTTGTCCCTGAATCCAGTATCATGTTTTGTTGATCTCAATTCCTTTTCTTACAGTCTTTGGTTCATTAAACGTCAATATAAAAATTTAAAAATTAAGCCATTAAATGGTCTGATACCTAGTGTGCTGGAATGTACATCTATGGTTTTGGCTTTTGTCGTGACAGCAACTTCTTCGGTGAGTTACATTCTTCAGATTTCAAAAGTGTCCTAACACTATCGAATATATTCTTTTTCGTTTCACAGTGGTTAATATACCCGGATTCTGCAATTCTTCATGTTACTATTGGTGCTATTAGTGGTATAGTCGTGGTGTTAGCCATTCTGTATGATGAACCTGAATTAATGCACTCAATCGTAGTCATCGTTAAGAAACGTATGGGAAAGGTAGATTGATTAATACTTGCCATTTGTCATCAAGCATAGTTTTGAGACATTTAAAGTGTATTGATTAAATCGCAATGAGAATAAATTAATAATACAGTCAACGTTTTAAAGAAGCGTGCGTTTTGTCTTCTTTCTTGTAAGATAGTAATTTTATTTTAAACCGCGTGGCTTACGCGGTATGTATCGGATAATACTGACCGAAGTACTCATAATAAAGGTTGCAAAGGGTGCAAATTTCTGAGTTATGATTAACCCAGTAGCTACTTGAATCCCGTTTCCGAGAAAACTGTGCTCCATCTTGTGAGGGACTAAAATGTACATTTTCATATTCCCAGTCCGCCGGATGATGATGACCTTCGAAGGTTGATGTTTGTGAAGGGCTTTCACTTGTTTGATACTGATCCGGTAGCCCCCATCCATATTTTTTTTCGTTCTCCGGTTCCCAAAGATAGAAGCTTTGGCTTATTCTAGGTTTCCGACGCAGTAAACTTGAAACTGTATCCATATGAGACGTAGTTCTACACAGCGGTAACTTAACAGAACGAATCTTGGGGAAATTGGGTGTAGTTGTCATGCTGTGATTAGTATTTTGAAAACATGGATCAGAAGAAGGTGTACGCGAAATAAGCTTATCATCAACATGTCTCACACAAAATATTTGCCGTTTTATCGGCTTAATTTTAGGTTGCGGTTCGGATCGAGATATTGCCATTTTCTGACATGGCCTAATAGGGTGCGCATTTTCTGACCAGTGAGAGGTCAGTGAGGGTTCTTGTAGTGGAGCTTCATAGTAAGGATTCTAGCGCAAACAAAAAAGATACCACTTGTTGTGAATTAAGAATATTTTTAGAGAAATTATTAGTACCTCAGAACCTTTAAGTCCAAGAGTCAAATTGCAGCCTCCATCGCGAGAAATTTCAAGAGCAGTATCGTTTACTTTCATTAGTCTTACTGTTATTGTAGCATTCACGTAAGGGTTTGCGATTCCCTATAGTTATACGCACGGAAGACAAGTTCATCATAATTAACTGTTAACTTAAAAAAACATGTCAAACCGGAAAATGGTGGGTAGTATGCATAATCATAGTATGCTGCTCGGTTCGAATCTCTCTCTCTCCAACTATGTAAGGACTCTCAAAGATGATATCGTTTAGATCCGTGTTAAATATTGCAAGGACCTTAGATCCCATTTGATACAGTTGTACCAATTCAATAGAGATTCTTTCACCAGTTAAAGCTGAATATAGATGTTTAGGGGTACTGCATAACGGAAAAGTCTAAAAAAGAAAAAAATATATTTGTTATCAGTTATAATTGAAGTCCTAACAAGATTGATTGATGTTCTACCCTTTCGACTCGTATCTTCTCATCCACCTGCAGTGGGAATTGAGCTCTTAGTAGTCGACTTCGTAAGTACGACCCCAGTAAGCAAAGCCGCAAATGAACCCATTTTGATGGGTCTAAACGAATATTTGGACAAGTAACCTGCAACAAAATATTTAATTTCCTATAATTTGTCGTTACTTCGTCTATAAGCTTATAAGTTAAAAAAGATTTTACTCAAAGTACTGACCGAATTTATTTTAATTTCAAACACAATTTTTAGTGACGTCCTTTTCATCCTGAATCCATAACCATGGTAACAACAAACAATGTCAAACATTGCGTTTGCCCAGCCCACGTATACAGATTGAGACAATGGCGGTAAAGTGCGACGAACAATTGCAGCACCAAATTTGCATTAACTAAATCATATTTCATTAATTTGTCTTTCATTAACATACTAACTGTTTATTTGAATCATGCAGCTTGCAAATTTATGTGGCGCGTCGTCGTTTCAAATCGTTTCAAATTGAAATTCACCACCGCTCTTTCTCGTTCGAATAATTGTAGCATGTGAGCCTACTTAGCAATTAGCGCATGTCTTGACAATATAAACAAAATAACTCAAACGTTTTGAAAATACATGAAATCGCAAAAAGCGAAAGATGTATTTATTTAAAAAAAACATACTTTCTCAGTTTACAGAACGACGAAATAACACCCGCACTTGATATGAAATTGTATGATATGTAAATATCAATATGTAAAAAAATGTATTCCTAGACAAGCTGGCTTTAAAAAAATTAATATCGCTCCCTAAATTCGGGGCATTTAAAAATTTACGGATGATCAGGGACGATTGGAACGAAAACTCTGAAAAATTTGGCATTTTTTGTTTTTGATACATGGTATAATAGACCAGGGTTGGATGCTGCGTTGCCAAATTTAAAAAAATCCAGGCGGGTTTCGATTGCAGGGGGAGATAGGAAAAAAAGGGGGTTTTTGATTTATTTACCCTAGTAATACTTTTCCAATTCAGAAAATGTTCTAGAATACTACACTTTAAGACATGCTGCGTCTTCTCCAGTTATTTTAAATAATTAATCATCCCTAGTTTATCTATGAAAATTAATTCAAGTCCAAGGAAAGGAATCATAGGATGCTGTTTAGTATTTTTTTCGTTTCTAGTGATAATAACATGGCCTACTTAACTAACGGCCACAAGGCATAGATCTCCCCTGTAGTTCAAAGAAAGTCGATTCTCCCAACCACCCTCAGTAGCCGGAAGGCTTTCCATACCTGGCGTCCCACTTTTTAGTTGTGGACATGGCCTACTTGACTAAGTTAAGTATCTTAACTAAAAAGTGGGACGCCAAGTATGGAAAGCCCTCCGGCTACTGAGGGTGGTTGGGAGAATCGACTTTCTTTGAACTACAGGGGAGATCTATGCCTTGTGGCCGTTAGTTAAGTAGGCCATGGATAATAATATAGCCACAGATAAAGACCACTGGTTGATTCTCTTCATAAGAAAATTAACATGGCCAACTGTCGCCAACATTCTTGCACCCTTCCTCCGATTTCTCCGTTCTTGGACTACTTGTCCTGCCCTCTAGTGTACGTTTTCATATCTACGTTTTGTTTCCTGCTCGTCAACTTGGCAGTTTTTGACGTCCTCGGCGACTCGGCGTCCATTCGAGTTTTGCAAAGAAATGTCGTTGCCGACAGTAAATAAGAAAAAGCGTGTTGCACATTGCTTCATTTGTGGATCAATTGAAGACGATGAAAATCACAGATTCTCAATCACGAAGCTCTCTAAAACTTCGACTTAAACTATTTCTGTGATCCAAGTGATAGGGGCTAATTGAATTCTGAAAGTCAATAACTACAAATATGATCTCTATGTATTTTAATTGAAAAAAAAACAAACAAAGATATGTTATTAATAAAATTCTGGATGACTATGTTGGATCCAGTCCTTTAAAAAAATTATCCTTATCTAATCATTTAAAAAATACACCACCAACTCAATGAACTTACAAAAGAGAGAGGAGTAGTAACAAAAGTTCACCAACCCAAAGAATAACAGTGAAGAAGAATTTACGTAAAGAAATCTCATGCTAGAAAAAGGCTTGGATGCTGGGCAAAACCTCCTTAAGCAATGGACAATGGCAACTCAAAAACCTTATTGAGCAATGGTAACTCTAACAATGGTAAGCCGTTTATTGTTACTTCATCTGTGTGATGGCTAACGGCAAGTGTCTTGGAATGCCCCTATATAACATGAATGGATTTAGAAGAACAATCCGACAAAAAATAGGAATAAGCTGTTTACCTAGTTTTCTTGTTATATTATGCAGCATTTCATTACAACTCCAAACTTCAGCAGCCAGGTAGACAGGGCATCATCATGATTCATTTAACTGCAAGTGTCTTGGAATTATCCTAGAGAACATGAATGGATTCAGCAAAGCATTCAGACAAACAAAATAAATTAAGTATCATACCTAGTTTTTTTGTCATCTCCTGAAGCATTTCATAACAACTCCGAAACTCAACAACAATGTAAAATTACAACTTAAAACAGTAAATTTTCAATCACATTCTTACGAAAACAAAGGATGAAAATGACTTTTAAAAACGGTTAAATCTATTGCGACGAAATCGTTTGCGTTACGCGACTGGCCCGACCCACTTTTGCAACGAAATATGAAAATATCGTTTCGTGTCAACCCAGAGAAATTTGTATATGGACACGAAAGACTACTAGCCCTCTCTGATGTCGTGACGCCGTTGACTATACACCACGAAACAAAAACGGAAGATAGATGGCGTCTGAGGCGTAGCTAGTATCTAGCAACTTAAAGTCTTACAACCCATCGCGGTGTAGCTAGAGCGTCTGACGTCATTCCGACGTCGTAGCCTGAGGCGTAGCTAGTATCTAGCAACTTAAAAGTCTTACACCCAGCGCGGTGTAGCTATAGCCCGAGGCGTAGCTAGTATCTAGCAACTTAAAGTCTTACACCAGCGCGGTGTAGCTAGAGCGTCTGACGTCATTCCGACGTCGTAGCCTGAGGCGTAGCTAGTATCTAGCAACTTAAGGTTTTACACCCAGCGCGGTGTAGCTAGAGCGTCTGACGTCATTCCGACGTCGTAGCCTGAGGCGTAGCTAGTATCTAGCAACTTAAAGTCTTACACCCAGCGCGGTGTAGCTAAAAAAAACTGCAATCAAAAACAAAGTCACCAACCACGCGTTGTCGGGAAAAAGGATTATAGAAGAATGAAGTGACAGAAGTATCAAATTTGCGTTCAGGTTATCTAGTGATGGTTAATGCAAGTCATTTAATTTATTTGCTTGGAAAATTGAACACAGAAACACGCATTTAAAATTTTAAAAATACGAATAAGAATACTATAGATTAAATTGGGTATTTCTCTAGTTGTAATGCGTAAAAAAGGAGAAAAAACAAGTAACAAACATTTCGTGGTAATAGACAAACGTTTATTTAGCGTAACGAAAAATGTTACAGCATATCGTAGCAAAAGGGAAAAGACACAAAGGAAACAATTAAGACGAAAAGAGAGGGGCAGTAGGCTTTCGTGGTAATAGCCAATCAGGAGATAAATGCCAAGAAAACAATTTCGTGGCAATAGACTGTGGGGCCAGTCACGGAACGAAAAAGCAGACGGATTTTCGTGCCAAAAGCACAGACCAAGAAGAGAAAGACTGTCATCGGCCTCAACATAGTCTCCAAGTCTCAAGCCCAACCTCGGGCCTAGTTAGCGGTCAGCCATTAGGGCCGAGGTTGAGCTTGAGCCATTCAGGGTATTTATCAATATAATCGCCAATTATTTGTAATCGATATTTTATGCATCTGTCAACAACCAGGGCAGCAGCTAATTTTTCATTTCTCGTTTTTAAAAACCGTTTACTTTTGCAGCAAAATTATACCGTGATTAATTATTGATTTTACGGTGTTGTACTGGTTTATCAAAGCCATTGAAGGGATGGACGAAGTAAGGGCTCAAGGTTCGTCGTTTTTTACAGGAAACGAAGTGAAAGCAAGTTTGAATTCAAAGCAGAAAGTGATGTTGACAGGAGAAGAAATCACCTGCTAAACGAGCTCCGATAACCTCGACGCAAGAAAGTGTAACTTTAATTACTTTAGATTCAATTGGATGGTATTATAAGCAGTGGCCTAAGGTTCTCAAGAAGTATAATAGGACAGCAGCCATAGCTCCAAAACAGGCTCCCCGTTTCCACTAATCCTATAACAACATACGTTTTAGACCTCCTAAGTCCTAACTAACAATGGTATAAATTATCTTTTATTCTGTTTGAATCTCTCTGAACTAATAATTTTCTCATAATCTTGTTTGTTACATCACTCCACCAGTCAACAGCAGGTTCAGTTTCACAGCAGGCTCAATACACCTGTTTGATGTCGAACTTGTAGAGCCCGTAGCCTGTGTCCTGCTTGTGACAAATTTGGTTCACACTAAGAGCATTCACACACCAGTGGGTATATTTAACAAATAACATATTTTTTAACATTATTTTCTTCCATAGCAGTTAGCAGTAGCCATCTTTCACAGACCAGTTTTACTGATTGTTATTTTTGCTGAATGCCAACAGCTTTCAAGCAACTAAACAACAAATCAACAGATAGAAGTGGGATCCCACCCATGCTTTAACTGAGTTAACTTTAATGTTCAAATTTAAGTAGAATGATTTCGACGAGACTAATTTGCAAATTTCGATTTCGTTTGGTTTTGTCTTTGTTTTGTTTTATGTTACTAACCGGAAAACTTTATCATTTAAATATATTTTCCTTGTTTAAGTACAGAAAACGCCTGGCCTATTTCAACCCTACCTTAACTTGGCTTAGATTGATGTATAAATATTAATTTATAACTAATATGTCGTGTTCAGAGATAAGGTCATGTTTTCGTACAGTTATATTCCGTGAATAAGATTCGATTTTTATAAAACATAATACAATGATCTATGATAAACATAGCCTAGTTGTTTCTTCCCGTAACCTAAGTTGGTTCTGGGATTCTTCAATATTGTTCAGTAATAATTCAACTAGATTTTAGCGCAGTTTCCTTTTTTTTAATTGCGAAATGTTTAGGAAGTCCATTTCGGAACCATTTTAAACAGAAATGGCATTGTTCGTTACGTTGTTAAGTCGTGTTCTTGATTGGCTAGAAGTTCAGATCCAGCAAGGGAAGATCGACAGAGAAGAAATGTGTGCGCCGGAATCGCTCCTTTTCGTGAGTCTCAAGCTGCTTCAACAGCGAGAAATTGTAACCGAGTTTTCCGAGAACTAAAACCGATTCCACTGATTTTTATGAAAAAGTCTTCACGTACGAAGACGAAGGATATTTAGATCAATTATAAATTATTGTGTTCTGTATTTATTTACTTTGATATTCATTATAAATACATTGGTTTTAAGCAGCAACAAGTTTTTATACAACTTTTTTTTATTAAACTGCTTAATCATTTCTCATGAACGTACAACTCTATAAGTTACTTTCAAATTCTTTTAAATACGCGCTAAATCTCGGACATATGGATCTGACAATAACAATCTTGAGCTGTTACTATTAATGACTTAAAGGGCAATCTATTACGTAGCTTAATATTTCAAATTATAAGACATTAACTTTTAAGAGGATTTGGTATGGAGCAATGATACTGGTATGATGGTAATACAGCTATCATAGTCTGTGCCTGTATATGTTTAAGACTAATGATGCTAATATAACAGTAAATATATTATCCAGTATATAAGCTAAGCTTCCTTGTATTGGAAGATTCAAATAACAGGTTTTTCAAAAAATTTCATTCGCACGAAAGTGATATGCAATGGCTAAACCGTATTTTTTTTTACCATGTTTCAAGTTAAAGAAATTAAATTGAATTGAGCTCCGGGATAGAAGCCCAGGCTTTGTTTGAAACAATTAAGGGGGTTTTGACTTTTGAGTGGGGAAATAATCCAATCAACTAATACTAATGTTGACTTCAATATAATTGCTCGGAGAAAACTTGCACGGATGCGAGGTCGAGGTAACGGGTTCAGCCGAGGGAGCGGGTCTGAGTCTCCGACCTTAAAGCCGGTGCCCGGCCCCCAGCGCGGCAGGTAGCATTAGAAAGGGCATTATAGCTTGAAACCCGAGTCAATAAAGTACGGTTTAGAAATTGAAATTCTGCAATAAACGAGAGAGGTGAACTTTATCGTGCATTAACTAGGAATTAATTCTATAAATCGATCATTTTAACTTAAAAGAGAAACTTTGTGATTTGGATAGATGACTAAGATCTTAGACGATGGTAAACAACTTTTGAGTTCAATGAAAACTATTTACTAAAACTCTTGAAACCACAATTTTGAGTCAAGAATTTTTTGAAGGATAGATTTAAAAACCTCTCAGTAAGAGAAATTCATTTCCGATTTTTAAAATAGTTGAAACTTATTAAAATGGTGTTAAAAAAATGAAATTAAAATTTCCCGCCAAAAATGTATATTTAAGCTTTACTCAGTTAAAAAGGTTTGTTAAGACACGGACAAAAATATTTTAAGATGCGCTAAGACACGGCAAAGTTCTAGATTTCTGAAAAAGTGAAAAGGAATATCGAAAAAAATTCTTGGAAAGTTTACAATTCAAAACATACAATTTTGTCCGATAGCAACGTAGGCTATTGCTGACAATTGTCAGCAATTAAGTAATTATGTCAACTAAAGACCCGTTTACTTTGAATCGAGAGGATGAGGTAGAACGTTACGCATCTCCAATGAAAAGACATTCCATCTTAACTGGCGCTTAGTCGCTTATCTATTAAATCAAAAGTATAACATCACATGATCACAGTTCTTGGTACCGAAAAAGTAAAATATTTTTTAATGAGTAGGACAACTAGGACACTATTTTAACAAATTTGTCTAATTTATAGTTATTCACTTCAGCTTATTCCATTTGACCCGAAGTATGGAATTCCTAAACATCACAATTCAATAAAGAATGAACGAAAATCTAGTTGAATTACTGAACAATATTGAAGAATCCCAGAAACAACTAAGGTGTACATGTTTGATCATTGATCTTTGTATTGTGTTTTATAAAAATCGAATCTTATTCACGGAACATAAATGGACGAAATCACGAAATATTAGTTAAAATTAAATATATTTATACATCAATCTAAGCCAAGTTAAGGTAGGCCAAGCACTTTCGCAATAGGCCAGGCACTTTCTTTACTTTATTAAGAAGAAAATAAATTTAGATGATAAAGTTTTCCGGTTAGTGACATAAAACAAAACAAAGACAAAACCAAACGAAATCGAAATTTGCAAATTAGTCTCGTCGAAATCATTCTACTTAAATTTGAACATTAAAGTTAACTCAGTTAAAGCATGGGTGGGATCCCACTTCTATCTGTTGATTTGTTGTTTAGTTGCTTGAATAAAGCTGTTGGCATTCAGCAAAAATAACAATCAGTAAAACTGGTCTGTGAAAGATGGCTACTGCTAACTGCTATGGAAGAAAATAATGTTAAAAAATATGTTATTTGTTAAATATACCCACTGGTGTGTGAATGCTCTTAGTGTGAACCAAATTTGTCACAAGCAGGACACAGGCTACGGGCTCTACAAGTTCGACATCAAACAGGTGTATTGAGCCTGCTGTGAAACTGAACCTGCTGTTGACCGGTGGAGTGATGCAACAAACAAGATTATGAGAAAATTATTAGTTCAAAGAGATTCAAACAGAATAAAAGATAATTTATACCATCGTTAGTTAGGAGGTCTAAAATTTATGTTGGATTAGGATGGAATTTATTATAGGATTAGTGGAAACGGGGAGCCTGTTTTGGAGCTATGGCTACTGTCCTATTATACTTCTTGAGAACCTTAGGCCACTGCTTATAATACCATCCAATTGAATCTAAAGTAATTAAAGTTACACTTTCTTGCGTCGAGGTTATCGGAGCTCCTTTAGCAGGTGATTTCTTCTCCTGTCAACATCACTTTCTGCTTTGAATTCAAACTTGCTTTCACTTCGTTTCCTGTAAAAAACGACGAACCTTGAGCCCTTACTTCGTCCATCCCTTCAATGGCTTTGATAAACCAGTACAACACCATGGTATAGGAAAGATGGTAGGCGCACTTCCCAGAGCCGTCGACTGCGAAAACGGGACGAAAACTGGAATGTGTAACAATCGGCAACTCTGGCAGGGTGTGTAGCGGTTGGGCCTACTTTAACATGGGGTCTTATGGGACTACCCCTTTCGAAGCTTTATATTAAGGTGTAATTATTTTTTTTTTCATTAGAAAAAATCGGATTCATGCGTAGAATTAATTAATTTACAAAGTTCATTAACTTAATTTTTAATTAAAAATGCCTGTATAATTTTAAAAAAATAAAAACTGTCGGAAAATTTTAGAAATTCCGCTTCTGCTAGACTGTTCCACATTATAGAACGTTATAGAACGTGGAACAGTCTAGCAGAAGCGGAATTTCAGAAATCCGTGGACCGTTTTTTTTTAATTTTTAAAAATCAAAAAAAAATTTTTTTACACCTTAATTTAAAGCTTCAAAAGGGGTAGTCCCATAAGACCCCATGTTAAAGTAGGCCCAACCGCTACACACCTGCCAGAGTTGCCAGTAGCGACCCATTCCAATTTTCGTCCCGTTTTCGCTCTCTCATCTACGCCTACCATCTTTCCTATACCATGACAACACCGTAAAATCAATAATTAATCACGGTATAATTTTGCTGCAAAAGTAAACGGTTTTTAAAAACGAGAAATGAAAAATTAGCTGCTGCCCTGGTTGTTGATAGATGCATAAAATATCGATTACAAATAATTGGCGATTATATTAATAAATGCCCTGAATGGCTCAAGCTCAACCTCGGCCCTAATGGCTGACCGCTAACTAGGCCCGAGGTTGGGCTTGAGACTTGGAGACTATGTTGAAATACGTCCTAGACTGCTAGCGCCCTGAAGTGAATTTTGTGTTCCATTTGAAGTTCTTTTTTCTAGTTTAAAATCGGTTTGAGTTAGATTGTCTTAATGGTATTTGTAAGTAATCAAAACAATCATCATAATCCTGAAGGAGTGGGTTCAGAAAATGGATACATACAGACTTGGAGACTGTTGCAGCCCAAACAACAGAATTTTTGGAATTTTAGAGAGTTGTTTTATCCTGTTTACTACCTGTATTGCAAGTATTACATAATTCTGTTATTGTTTAAATTGATACTTTTCTCATTCTCTACATTAATACTTTTCTTACAGGACAAGTCAAGGAAGGATCAATAATCCTACGAAGAAGACCACACCAAGGACTTGTTGAATTCACGAGTAATATCAAGGAATACAAAGGAACTTACAGCTCTAAGCACACATTTCTTCACAGTATTGTAAGTATGTTAAGTCACAGATATTTAAAATGCTATCTTATTAACACTTTGTAATTTTAAGCAATCAGAAACAGCCCGTAAATGACATGGACAACTGACGCTGTCAGCAGCATAGGCTACCAATGCACACCACAGAATGGTCCACCAATAAAACTTTTGCCAGTGAATTCATGAATTCAATGTACTGATTTGGTTAAAATTAGTAGTGTGTACGTGATTTATATCAGTATTTATTACTACTGTTCTAGATCTTCTGGTTATTTGACCCAGTTATTATTATGTGTAATGCAGGCATTATTTTCATGAATAAAGCACTTAAGGAAAATGTCATCTTGCTCTTGTTCTTATTTGATTTATACTCAGAAAATTTCTCAATCAGGAACAAGCCCGACTGCCGCTTACCATTCCAGCCGAAGGGATCAACTAGTTGAGCCAACTACCTCTTGATTGCCCCGAGATGTCTTGAAAATCATCGTGTACGCTTCTGTTCGTGTGAATGTTTCATAACATCAACCTGCTCATTTACCGGCATTTACTTTATCATCTATTGTGTGAAGTACGTGCGTGTAACTTGACCGCGCCCCTTTTAAGATGGGCAAATATACTGTGATGCGATGAGCATTTAAAAAGAAAAAATCTTTATACAATTTAACGTTAAATAACTTTACAAATATATTATAATATACAGTTATGTTGTTCCTTCGACGGACCCTGGATGGACGTCTTCGGATCGCGTGGAATTATCCCGCCTGCCTCTCTGCTTTAATAAAATGATCGGCTACTTTCGATTGTGTAGCTTTGCTGGTTTTTTTTATTTATTCCGGCATGCGTTTTTTTTTAAATCTTTTTTAATATTTCGGGATATTTTAGAAAAAAAAATCCATCGAGGAAACTAGTCGCGTAAGCATAAGCGCAAGGCACGCAAACACCTTGAACGAACAGGCTTTTCTCGGGCTTTTCTGCAAGGCGCAAACATTGCAAGTCGTTATCGCATTTAAGTAAAGAAAGGTGCAGCAATGGATTCTAAAATTAAACTTTGTTAGATCCTTTTTCATTGCATTATTCGTCTGCCGCATAATAAAGTGTGTGTGAAAGTGAAAACTTATTCGCCGTTGATTACAGATACGCGCGTACAAATTAGGCTTTTTCTGACTTCATATTTGGATTCAGCGTGAAAAGTTGGGTAAGAGGTATAATTTTTATTCATTTTGGCGGTAGCCTGCGGGAGTTAGTTTTTTGCGAGCAAATTTTTTACGAAGAAAGTCCGCCTTGTTACGATAAGCGATTTACGTCGTTTTTTTTCCTTGAAAAAAAGTGTCGTAAACCAATAACTCCCGACTTTGACTTGAATTAATTTTCATAGATAAACTAGGGATGATTAATTATTTGAAATAACTGGAGAAGACGCAGCATGTCTTAAAGTGTAGTATTCTAGAACATTTCCTTAATTGGAAAAGTATTACTAGGGTAAATAAATCAAAAACCCCCTTTTTTCCTATCTCCCCCTGCAATCGAAACCCTCCTGGATTTTTTTAAATTTGGCAACGCAGCATCCGAACCTGGTCTATTATAAAATTTCAAAAAAGCCGAGAAGACTTCCTTACGGCAACGGTGTAGTCCCTATGCTTTGCAGGGGGAAAAACCACGCTTTCAAAAAGCGGAATGTACTGGCGGCGCCAGCTGAAATCACTCTTTTTTAAATTAAAACTAAAACTCCTCCCAATTTAACAAAAAAATTGCATATTGTCAATGAAATAAATCAACTAAAACCAAAAATATGCACAAATGTAGGTATTAAAAATAAAACAAAATACAGACATGCATATTTTAAATTTCTACAAGCTTTAATTACTGAGGGTAGGAAATTTTTAAAGGAAAATTAATAAAAGATAGAAAAAGTGAAGAAAGTAATAAATTATTCGTATTAATGTATTAATTGTACATAAATAAAACCAAATAAATAAATGCGTTTCGGGAAGCCACCACCGCAGTCGTACTGGATGCCGCCGTGGGCTGTGGCAAAAGTCGGACCGTACTGGCGAATGACTGTGAAGGACTTGTTGTAGCGTGCTGGCGTGCCAGCAAGTGCCATTGGACGTTGCGTTCTGGCGCGCCAGCAGAGACCAGGTTGTCTTGGGGATAGCCGAGAGTGTACCTTTCCTATTATATCGTGCTGAAACTCACTAAAACCTACAAGATTGTGTAAACATTTTAGTAAAAACTATACCACGAAAAGAGAGGGACACTAGGCATTCGTGGAAAAGACACAATTCGGTGTTTATTGCCAAGAAAGCAATTTCGTGGCAATAGACTGTGGGGCCCCGTCGCCTCACGAAAATCAGACGGAAAATCTTGGCAATAGACTCAACACTGTTTTGTGTTGGTTAGCTAAGATTTGTTACCTAGAACTGAAATTGGCGCTAGGGGGCACCGGTGAAACGACTTTCTTCCCCTTCTCCTAATATTAAAACTTAATTATCTATTTCATTTCAACTTTTCTCTTAAAACCATTTATATAATTGTAACCGCCTCTTCAAGCTCTATCTATTGCTGTATCTAAAACATTTCCCCGTGAATCTGACCCACCCGACAGGCTTTAACACGGTGAGAAAGGGAAAGAGTCCCGTCCTCTAGATAGAGTAGTCCATGGGCCTACTGAACTACTAGGCCGGTGTTCGAGCCATAAGCCCCTTAGTATCACTTCCCCCCCCCCCCCCCCCCCCCCCCCCCCCCCCCCCCCCCCCCCCCCCCCCTATCCCCTTCCTTCAATCTAACCGATACAGCGCAACTAGTGGTGAGATGCGGCTAACCACATGATACGTAAATGGGCTCATCGCATCTCACCGCTAGATGCGCTCTCACCCGGTTAGGTTGAAGGAAGGGGATGGGATGGGAGGGTAAAATTGACACTAAGGGGTTATGGCTCGAACGCCGGCCTAGTAGTTCAGTAGGCAATGGCCCATGGGATTGATGGGACTACTTAATAGTAGTTAATAACTTAATACTAAGGACAGGGTCCAAAGTAGAAAAAGTTACCTTAGTTAGCTCACGATATAATAGGAAAGGTACACTCTCGCGCTATCCCAGTCTCTTGGAAGGAACGGCGGGTGTACCGTATAGGGTCCCAAGATTCCCCACCAGGTTCGCTAGTATCGGAGGCAGATCGCCTCTCGGGGGTATAGTAAAAATTGGGGTTTTTCGTTCATAAAATAGAAAATTACGCATCAATGTGTCCAGAAATTGAATGAATTAAAACGTTTTTAATTTCCTATCTTAAGATACCAAATTCATCTTGTTTAGGCAACTTTTTTCATTGTTAAATTTATGATTCAAAATAGCAATTTTTCGAAAATTGCGCCTTTCGCAGCGTTGCCTTTTTGACAATATCACGTTTGCATTCTCTCTACCAGTGATAAATAATCTTGTAAAAGAACACACTGCATAATTAACAATATTAAACCTCAGCCGGAAATTTAAACTCGTTTTACCACAAAGTCACAGATTTTCGAAAAGAAAACCGCGAAATTGAGAAATAGGCAATGTTGCGAAAGGCGCAATTTTCGAAAAATTGCGATTTTCAATCATTAATTTAACAATGAAAAAATCGCCTAAACTAGATGAATTCGGTATCTTAGGATAGGGAATTAAATAAAGTTTCAATTCATTGAATTTCTGGACAAATTTTTTGGTAATTTTCTAAATTATGAACGAAAAACTTCTATTTTTACTATACCCCCGAGAGGCGATCGGCCTCCGATACTAGCGAACCTGGCGGGGAATCTTGGGACCCTTTACTGAACACCCACCGGTTTTGGGGATAGCCGAGAGTGTACCCACGATATAAAATAGACAGGTAGAGCAACTAGGGTCACGTGACCAACTACAAACTTGTCAATGGTTTTTCAGCGTTGCCTTTTAACTTAACTTCAGTAGAAGTAAAATTTTCTGCCTAGCCTTAATGGAAAATTACTTCTAGCCCTATAAATAACAAAAGGTAGCATATATTTACATAAACTCTCTAAGACCATTACTAGATTTTTACTACATTTAGTTTGTAAATTATGATTTTCTAAAGATTTCAATCGGCTCTTGGCCAATAGCAGCAAAGGTGTCCCTAAACAAAGTAAACATAACAAAACAAAAGTCTGCTAGATCCAAACCCCTCCTCGGGGACTAGTCTTAAAAAAAATCAAGTTGAGCCAAGTACGTTAAAGTCTAGCCAAGTCTAAGAGACTTTTTGGTTCGGAATCGAACTTCAAAATAGTTTAGACTTTAGATCGAAACTAGACTAGGCTTGCACTTTACTCAACTTAACAAAAGTCGAAAACTAAACTAAACTAAGTAAACTG
Organism: Daphnia galeata; assembly: GCA_030770115.1. NCBI lineage: Eukaryota > Metazoa > Arthropoda > Branchiopoda > Diplostraca > Daphniidae > Daphnia > Daphnia galeata. The sequence goes on along the minus strand of JAUANT010000173.1, from coordinate 1,054 downwards.
TTCGCAATTCGAACCCTGGGGTCGAATTCCGAACGTCGATTTAGACTAAAGTTAGACTAAACTAAGGGGCGTTACAGACTAAACTTTGGGATTTTCCTAAACTTAGCGAAAAATCCAATTCCGAACCGAAAATCGTTAGTTTAGTTTTGAACTTGCACTAAAAATGTAAGTAAAGTCTTGCCTAAAAGTTAGCTAAAGTGCAGACTTTAAAAAGTACCTTTTAAGTACTTTTTCTAGTCTATTTCTCCAAGTTAGACTAAAATTGCGGAGATATTAGGCAGTGGCGCTCTTGTTTGTTTACAAATGCAGACAGAATTCGATGAAATCTTTATTTCTTTTTGATTTGAGTAAATTAAACAGGGAGTTTCATGATATTAATTTTTTAGCGACTTATGATCTTGTTTTACTTATTACATATTCGTTCTTCCTCATTAATTAATACAATAATATTCCAAAAAATTACTCTTCATAAAAAAAATTAAATAGCCTCCAAAAGTCCAAAGATATGCAATATAAAATGATCTAGCGATATGAAGAAAGTTATTGTCTTTTTGTTTTCATTCAATAATAATTTTTTACGTGTCAACTACTCAACTGTCAATTCGTCTTTTTACTTTTTTTTTATCAGGCAAGTAACTACTTTGAAATATGATAGTATATATGTATTATAATGTTATTTAAGAATATTATTGGTATAAAATATCATCTCAAGTAATGAATTTACATCCAATTATATGAATAGGCTACAATCAATTTATTATATTACTGCATTAATTAAAAGTATCGATAGGATTTAACGAATCGATATCATATAGAACTTAAGATTTCGCTTTAGTCCACACGTGGGGCTAGTTGAGTCTACTATTTTAGTCTAAATTCCTTCTGTAAGCCCCTCTGTGATTGGTTCTTTCGATTCTTTAGACTAGTCTCGAATAAAAATCAAGTTAAGCCAAGTACGTTCAAGTCTATTATAGCCAAGTCTTAGAGACTATTTGGTTCGGAATCGGAATTCAAAATTTTTTAGACTTAAGATAAAAACTAGACTACGCTTGCA